>JASAMW010004365.1:0-16488 GCA_030247985.1 Epsilonema sp. ZAB3_2 | reverse complement strand
TAAGGTATATCGTATATATATATCACCTACTGAACTATACAATCTATACAACCTGTACCTACCATACATATTCAATGAGTACAACCTGTATCTATTCAATCTGTAACCTGTATCTATTATTCAACCTGTGCAACCTGTACCTATTGAACCTGTAGTATACAGTATACATTTTCAACCCTACCCTAGGCTTATTCTTCAAGCTATAGTACATAACTAAAGACATTACACAACTTCTTCAAAACACACCAAATAACAAACAGCTGAGGTAATGCAGGTAAAACACATACAGGTTTATTTGGGTAATGGCAATATGCCACAGAAGTTTTTCCTGCATTTTTCCAATACATGTAACAAATAATTGTTTTCAACAAATGAAAGAACACAAATAATTTAAATTTGGAAAAAATTACACTTACCAGTTCAATGAGCATGAATCCAACCACTGACCACCACTGTAACCTCAAGATACTGACCACAATCTTCCAAGCCACAGCCTTCACAAAAGCAAATAATAATCTAACCACAGAATGTAGTTGAAGCATCCAACAACACAAATGGTACTCTAATTACCAATGATTGCGAAATCATACAACATACTTTCCCTCACACATCATTGCAGACAACCTCACACACCCAAAGAAAGAACAGACAATAAACCTGTATCACTCAACCAATGCCCACCACAGGATTGTGCAACATGATGTCATTTTACGTCACACACTACCACTGCCCCACGCGCGCCTACGCGCTCACTCATATACAGGCTAAACCACGCCCCCGCGACGCTCATTGGCTACCTGCACTCTCAGTACACTTTAACCTGTATAATTCAGGCACTTCAACTCAAACTATATATGGACGTTTTAGCACTTTTACCTTCTTGAGCCCATAGCTCAGAGGTAGAGTGCGCGTTTTCCACTCCCACGATTATACAGGTAAAGGCAACATATACAGGTTAAAACAATATACAGGTAAAGTCTAAAAATTTTTCAACGAACATTCACGCTGCCACCTTCATAAGGATGATTTGTCCATTCTACCCGCTTCGGCCCTATGGCGCAGAGGCAGCGCTACTGCGCACCACCACACTAGCCCGGGTTCCAACCTAGGATGTACCTTCTTATAGATACAGGTCAAAAGGATACAGGTAAACTCAACCTTCAGGTATAACAAAATTTATACAGGTAACCTCCACCTACAGCTAAAATATATGGGTAAAATTCCCCTATCCCGTATGCTACAACACAGGGCCGTGTACAAAAGATAGGAGATTCTTCATCATTGTATACAGGTAAACATATGAGATTCTTCATCATTGTATACAGGTAACACATGCTGAAGCAAAATCGTATACAGGTAACCAATGGTTAAACCTGTATATATACCTGCATGATAAGCAAAAGTACTTCTAGTGCTCAGCCGCCGGAGGCGGCTGAGCAAAAAGTTGGAAACAGTGCAGTAATTTACGACGCGGCGCGTATGGCATAATTACAGAACGCACAGAACCTGCAGTGCAATGTACGCAAGCATAATATGAGGAGAGAAGTCATCGCAGGTCACTCCTTGTTCAAAGGAACAGCAAGCAGCGAGCCGAACGCAACAAACACAGTACATTACATCATTGCGCTTCGCTGCGCTGTCCGCTCTCTTCTTCTTCTCTCTCTCCTTTCCCCGTCCCCGACACAGAGAGACAGGGGGCGGGGCGGGGCGCTCTGCGCTTGTTGTTTTGCGTGTGGCGTGTTGGCTAGCAGCGGAGGGCTCAGCGCGCGGGGAAGTTGCCTTCTCTTTCTCCCTATTATAAGTCCCTGTGTGGAAGTAGCGCGCCGTGTTTTACGGTATTGATGCGCAACAAATAGGGTAACATGGGGGAAAGTGGGCCACCCAACGAGATCTCCAGAACCATAGCCTGAAACAAGGCAAGTAATATACCAAAAGATAGGTCTTTTAAAGCTGGTTAAGGGTGCCAAGTATGACCAAATTGCTAAACTTATTTAGAGAGTTATTAGAAATTTTCGGTGGTGGGGGAAAGTAAGCCAGGTGGGGGAAAGTGGGCCACCCAAGCATTTTTCGAATTTTGAGCCTGTCTGACCAGTTTTCGAGTTGCGGCTGGTTGCATCTGAAAGAGCAGAGACAGGGGAAGGTTTTCCAATGCAACTGCTTATTGGTTGCCCAAAAAACTGGGAAAAAATAAGTCACAGATGAAAAAAGAAAAGATCGCTACTATTGCCACAGTACGTGCTTTGTATGGTGGGGGAAAGTGGGCCACCTGAGCATTTGTACACATTTTTGGCCGGTCTGGTCACTTTTCTCATTGTACCTGGAAGCAGAGGGAAAAAACAACCAAGAGAGGGTTTCCAAATGCAGCTTCTTGAATAATTAGGCAAAATACTACAGATAATAGAGCTAGGGAGCCACGCCTTTCCACGCAATAGTCCTAAGTATGGTGGGGGAAAGTGGGCTTTCGATTTTAAAATAGATAAAGATTCAGCTAGGAAAAAGAAAATATAAAAAAATCGGCAAAAATAAGCCAAAAGAACTTGAAACAACTTTGTCATGCTTCATTATGGAGAAAGATGGCCCACTTTCCCCATCCTTCATCAAAGTGGAAGGGTGGCCCACTTTACCCCACTAAGTACTGAAATTGTTTTTTGCTATATCTCCCGTACCAGTGGGGAGAATTGGTTCAAATTTGGAATGGAGGTAGGGTACCATGCCCCCTTGCCTCCCACATATCGGGTGTTCCATTAAAACCTACAGGGTGTATTTACGCACTGTCCATTAGTTTGACCATTTTCGACCTCTCGCAGAAAAACGTCAACCAGTGAAGTTGATGTTTCAGCAAATAGTAGTGAAGTTAGTACCTCAAAAGAAAGAGGAGAGTTCAAGGATCAGAATGGTACCATGGTTCTGGGGGTTTCTCCTGCTCATCATGGAGATATAGCAAGTTGAAGTTGGGTGGCCCATTTTACCCCGTGGCCCACTTTCCCCCATGTTACCCTATCTACCTACGTGTGAACGACCGAAAAAACTCGCCGAGTTTGTACGGATACGTGTGAACAGCCAAATCTTGCTCCGAATTCGCTGCGAATTTCGCTTGGAGCAAACTCGGAGCACGTCTGTAGCGGTCACTGATCGGAGATATGCGCTGGGCGTACGCTCGGCGTGTCCATGGCTCCAATACACGCAAAAAGCATGGACAGCCATGGAAGCGCCGGGCGAACGTCGAGCTCATTTTCTTCCCATGTGAATGAGCCATAAATTTACCTCCAATGTGCGCATACCATGTGGCTACCTGTTCCCCTGTTCAAGTTCAACCAACAAGACCCCACTCCGAACAACTGTAACTCCTGAATTTAGGCCTACACTATAGAATGCACGTTTTTTTACCAGTTTCACTTGGCTGGAATTACCTCCAATGTGAGCATGCCATGTTCCCCTGTTCAAGTTCAACCAACAAGACCCCACTTCGAACAACTGTAACTCCTGGGTTTTAGCCTACATTATAAAATGCACGTTTTTACCAGTTTCACTTGGCTGGGTCGGTTGGTCGACTGGTTCCGGCGCATGTTCCTCCGGCGGCGGCGGCGGTGGATCGAGTCCTTCCTCGACCAGTCCATCGTCGTCGTCCTCGTCCTCGTATACGTAATCTTCCTCTTCCTCTGCTTCATTATTTCCTCCCCCTGGTCCAATCAGGCTGCGAGGATCCACCGGTCCTTCTTCTCCCGAGATTCGGAACACGAAAACGCCATCTTGACCCACGTTGGAGTGCCTGCAAACAAACACAAAATTTGTGGTAAAAAAGCAAAAACAAAAATTTGCAAAGGCTAGTCTGTGAAAACAAGATTGAACTCCTTAGTCCTTGAATGAAACCACACCACAATCCTGTTCTTTTCCTTTTTGTTTCGGCGGGAAATGGAGCAAAATGAACCCAAACCCAATGCAAAACTTTTTTGTTCCAAAGTGTCTCACTTGTCCATGGACGGCTAAATTAACAAATCCTTCAATATGGACCCGTCATTTTGCGCATAACATCAAACGGCCAGACCAGGTGCGGCTTAGATTCCGTTCTTCAACATGCGAAGCATAGGACGGAAATCGAAAAGTTCTAAAAATCTCAAAAATTTTACACTAGAGGTCGGGTTTTTTGCAAGTCTGCTGAGGAAGGAGGAGTTGCACTTTCTTGTAAAGTGAATTTTCTTCAGATTTATTGCTAATTAGCAGCCACAATTGACATACAATCACTGTTTGTCGCTTTCACTAGTAGAGTACACAATCAAAAGCATCAGAAGAGGGGCAAGTGTTTCAATCTTTTCCCATATTTACTTGTGGGCTCCCGAATGAAGAAATTGCAAGAAAGATGTCATGAAACCTTCTTCCACATAAACAAGTGCAACAATAGTAGAACAGCCATATGTAGGGCAGTGCATACAGTACATAAACCTCCATCTTTTTTTGTTTTCACCTACTGATTTGATGAAAGTGTTGTGTCATCAATTGATCTACTATTTCTACTTTGCCTACTCAATGTCTTGCTGGTGATCACCCTTCGTTTCTGGCCTGTACTCAGTATCAGTACTTTCTATAGTGCTTTCAATTGGTCTAGATAGAACTCTGTATCCGCTACGAAATACCAAGAAAACTTTGCGTTCACGTCCTAGGTACTCCATCATGCATATCGTTACTTTTTGTTGGACAAAACCCCACAATATGGTTCGAAATGGAACTAAAACTTGATGCTCAGTATGCGGTTGCGTGCAAACTAAGCCGCACCTAGTCTAGGCGTCATAAAAGTGACGTGTCCATAAGCGTGGTTTAGTAACATTCAGCGGTCCATGACTTGTCAGACGATAAAACTAAATGAAGCATTTGTTTCTTTCTTCTTATTTCGCTTGCAGAAATAGTCTACATTGTTTATCCTGATGTACAATGCCCATTTTCGCTGGTCAAGTCGGCCTTTCTTACTGATTGATTTCTCGAATCGCTTCCGTTCCGGATCCCAGCAGCGTTTCCGTCCTGCCGTCCGAGACAAATCCAGCTTGACCGGGTAAATCCGAGCGCATCGGTGCATCTTTCCCTTCGGAGGCGATCCACTCGATCGGTCCGTAGAGGAAGATTGCGTAGGTGGTACTCTCGTTGCTGGCCAGAACCAGCTGAAAGGAGTTGAGGCGATCCGCTTTCTTCTCGTAGTAGCCAACGCCGACCCAGCTGGCAACGAACAGCGCATCCGCTTGAAACGACCCGGCATCCGAGAATTGCATCCGAATCAGTTTCGTTGCTCCCTGTAGCAGCCGCGCGTTGCCGGTTTCCTCGCTGAAAGATATGTGTATATCGTCACATGCAAATTCGAACGGATTACAGTATGCAAATTAAATCTAGCCCTCCTATAATGGCGCGTTCACCAGACTTCCGTAACGTCCGTCCGTTCGTCAACGCGCCATCAAGATCGAATCATGACTCATGAGAATAAAATAGTATGGGTATTGCAAACCGAGTGAAAACTTCAAATTTGGGCGGCGGCACGTCGGCAAGATTTGTTTTCGAATCTTTTCTTTGTCTGAACAAAAATTTGACGGCTGTCAAAAAATTTCGTATTTGCATATAACCCCCAAGCCCAAAGTATTGCCCCCCCCCCCCCAATGCATCAAGCATAGCCCCATATATAGGATCTCTCAATATATGGGGCGATGCTATGCACCGGTACAAATACGTATTTTTACCTACCGGTAGAAAATGTTTCCGGTTCCTTGCGTCGGTTGATCCGCTACCGCCGTATCCACATCCGCATAAAAGATGGCGATAGCGTGCTTTCCGGTCCAGTCGGTCAATTCGTCGTTGGCGAAGTGGGGTAGAGCGACATCGAAGGACAGCAAACCGTTCTGATTCACGAACACAGATGAATGGGAGCGGCCGAAAAGCCAGATCGGAACCTCCAATTGAATCTCTTCGCTGCTGGAATCGTCATGATAGGGCAAAATGCTGTCGCCGGCATCTTCGCCGAAATTGTAAAAATCTCTGTCTGTCAACGACGCAGCAAAGGGAAGGAAGATCCCACTGCAGAGAAGTATGAGAAGCAATGGTAAATGATGGCCGACGCTAATTGTTGTTGACTTCATAGACGGTAATGAGCTGAAGCTATGCTCTTGGCGCATGACTAAAACTTGGAAGTTGCACAGCTGCGATGGTTGAATTGCATATGCGGTCAAACTGGGACAATATCAGTTTGGAAGATGGGATAGAATGGATACGAATACCAAGTGACCAAAGTTCCAAGACGAAGCAAAAATCTAAAACAGCCGAGTCAAGTACATAGAGGACACAAGCAAATACGCGCCAAAATGCATTGATGAATGGATATGTGCCAGAAAAAAATGGCCTGGCCGGCTAGACAAGAAGCTTACGTTGCCTGCGACAATCGAGCGACAAGCTAACTGATTACAATGTCAACAAAAATAATTCTGATGTCAATAAACATACGTAAGTTAGCTGGGGCAGACGATATTTCAGATAAGAAACAAAAAGCGATTTTTGAGCGAACCGCGTCACGGCAGAACTAGAACTAGTACTACCTTCAGTGAGTTGATCACGGTAACTGGTCGGTCACTTCGCTTCACTCTGTCTTGTCTATTGAACCCACAGAAAACAATCGGAGAGGACAAATGAGGTGACCGCAATACAATCGTTAGGAACGCATAACACAAGCGCAAGCAAACGGTGAATGGATCTCAGGTCTCATCAACACTGATGGTCGAGCGTTAAAGTCCACCACGCACGCTCCACACACAGTCCATACACAAAGGCATCCCATTTTGCTTGAGGGCAAAACTAGTGGAAGAGTGGCAGGCAAGGCAAAGACTACTGGTTGATTCTGGTTCTCCTAACATTGGGCGTTCAGGCTCAGGGTTCGCCTGCCCGCATAGAGCCAAAACAACTTCTCATCCATCACTACTGGTACAGCAGCAGGTGCGAAAGCTAAGAAAGAAGAAAAGTAGCCCCATCCCGTGAAAGCAAAACTTTACGACCCTAGAAGCGCCGTCGGGCCCATTTTATGTATCGCCTGCCCGCCAGAAAAACAAGCGCGGCTGAACGAAAAGACCCCAGAACAGAAGCCCGACGGATGCTGTAAAATGATGATGAGACTGCTCTGCTCTCTAAAAAAATGTTCAGCAGCTACTGCTTCGTTGTTAGCGGAACGTTTGACTGCGATTGTTGTCCTTTCAGTCATCTGCGCGGCCCCAATCAAGCTTCAATCGATAAGAGGAGTGATATAAATATAAACATAAAAGTAGGCCTATAGCAAACAAAAGAAAAGGTCCCTGAGAAAATACAGCTGAATTTCTTTTGAGAGTTGGGCACTGAAGGCGCAGGCAATAGCTGAAGAAGAAACTGCTTGTTGTGGTGGCGTTCCATCTTTGCATCCGCCGGCACGTCGGAAAGATGATCTTAGACTTCTCTTTCATTTTGCTACATCGCTCTGGTGATCTGTTGTCGGTGTCTGTCTGCTGCTTTGGCCTTCGTTTGCGTTTGCTTTTATTTGCCTGCACTTGCAGTTCACGAACAGGCACGCACGTAGACCTACTGGTGCGCAGGTAAAAATTTGGGTAACTTTACCCGAGTTACCCGGCCTATTTTGGACCAGGTAAATTAACCTAACTTTACCCAGAGATAATAATTGGCAGGTAAAATTACCTGGCTTTACCTAACCTGACTGGCCGTCGAAGGCTAACTCGGGTAAAATCTGAGAAACTGCGGGTAAGTACTGCCAATACTTACCCGGGTAAAATCTTCCAACTAAACCTAGTACTTACCCAGGTAAATTTACCCAGGTTAGAGAAAGCAGTGGGCTTCAACCATAAATAAATATTCAAAGCTGCAAATACCTCCGCATAGGCGACTGTATGTAGTCATTCCCCACTATTTGCTAGTACATGTATCTGTGGGAATGAGTCAACAACGTCACTATGAAGATGTAACACTCAACATTGGAGACCAAAATCACCTGCTTTATGATGTTTTTGGCCATGATTTACACAACAGTACTTACCCGGGTAACCTGCTGGAATTTCAGTTTACCTGACCCGGCTGAGCTCTGACCAGGTAGGTTACCTGACTTTACCTGGAAGCCGACTGCACTGGGTAAATTTTACCTAACCTAACCTGATTTTCTGGGAGGCCAAGTAAGCACCAGTAGTAGACACTTTACTTATGCGCCTATGTCAGTCAGTAGTGCACAAGATTTCGAGGCTTTGATTGGCCCCGGGCATAAACAGATGCCATTGGTGCCAAACGATGACTCAGAGCAACTGTGAATGACTCATAATCCTGAGCTATCGACATTTTCTTTGCAGATAAGAACAAGAAGCAGGAGAAAGCAATGCAAGAAATTAGTAGACCCTACTAATTTCAGGAACAGATAACATTGGTGGACGGGGAGGAACATGCAAGCAGTGCACTGACTGACAGGCAGATGGAAGGCCAACGACCAAGTTGGGTCTGATCTGAAAGTAGGGTGATAGGCTTCAAAGAAAACCGACCAGCTGTCAAGATAGAAAGGGGAAATTATGTGTCTGAGCTGATGGCGCGTTCACCAGACGTCCGTAACGTCCGTAACGGACGTCCGTCCATCCGTCAACTCATATGGGTTGACGAACGGACGAACACTTATGGGTTGACGAACGGACGGACGGACGGACGGACGTAACGGACGTCTGGTGAACGCGCCATGAGGTCATCCAGGTGTGTAGGGCGCTCGCCTGGAACGCGAGAGCTTCAGGGTTAGATTTCCTGGCATATCTGGCGAATTTTCCTTTTCAATTCATCTACGACTTGGCTAATTTTTTTCTGCCTTGATGGATACAGGATACCTATCCTTTATCAGAGCGCAATATTTGATCTTGACAAATTTCAGTGCAAGTTGAAGTTATGCAAATTTTATACATCAGTTTAGCGTCGTGAGCGCCACGGTGCTTTCTTTTATTCATTTTCAGTCCGGTTCTGCAAAAGAAAAAAGAAATGTAAACCGTAAACATAAAAAGAATTTTTCTCGACTCGAAGTCGAATTCGAATCGATATCGGATCAGGACCGGAACCGAACCGGATGTTGAGGGAAGCTGTTGCACCTCTGTGAGAAACAGCGTCAAAACAAAGAGGGGGAGGAGTTTTTCGGCCAGAGGGAGGTTTCTGTTGTACCGGTGATCTCATTCCACACCACTTCAGTCATGCAATCGGCCGTTTCCCTCCCCCTGGCTTTCTCGCTCTCTCTGATTCTCAGCTGTGCCTTACTTCTGGTCAATGGCGCCGACATTTACCCCAGATCGTGTGAAAATTCAGTACGGGAACCGCCTTGGAAGTGTAATCAGGTAGGCCTATATGAATTGTGTCTGTCCGCTAGCGTAAAACGCAGCGCACGTAAATCCACGTTGTGAAGCGTTCATTGTGAAAGTCGCATTAGAATGATGCATAGATTTTCGTAGTCGTATAAATGCGTTTGGGTAGATACGAAATGGCCCGCGTCTCATGGCTTATTCACATTGGGGACATGCGCTGGGCGTACGCTCGGCGTTGTCCATTTTCGTACACGAAAGGCATGTGCAGTCATGAATACACTGGGCGTTCGTCAAGCGCATTTCTTTCCAATGTGAATGAGCCATCATGCGAAAAAGTCTTATTCGACTCAAAAATCTCATCTTCTCGTGCGTGGATAGACCGTGTTCAGAGTTTTTTGATCGTGTGTGTTGTGTCTGTTATGAGTGTTGTCTCTGTGTATAGACCAGTTGCGCTAAGACTTTTGGGCGGTCGAGGTAGCCCCGCGATATTTGTGCTAAGTTTTGATCGGTGTTACTGTTGACGTGGTCGTCGGCGTCATTCAGTCATCTGGAAGCGGAAAAGGTGCGAGTTAAAAGAAAGGATAGCAAACGACGTCGATGACCACGTCGGCACCGTTCTAAGCTTTCACTATATACACGTACTCCTAGAGCGCGCGCTCCGCTTCGCTTCGCGCGCCCGTCGCCCGCTCCGTTTCACCCGTACATACGCAGAATTTCAGGTGGAGGTAAATTACTACTACTGTCACGTACCCCTAGAGCTTGCGACTTTATTCGCCTTTCGCGATAACGCTGTGCGTGATTTCGCAGTGCACTTAGCTAAGGGTGCAGTAGTTAGCACACTACCAAAACTCGCCACGTAGTAAATTTTTTTGCGTACTCCTAGAGGCAGAAAACAAAAACTACCACGTACTCCTAAAGCGCGCGCTCTAGGAGTACACAAAAATTTACTACGTGGCGAGTTTTGGTAGTGTGCTAACTACTGCACCCTTAGCTAAGTGCACTGCGAAATCTAGGCCTGGACCCTATAAGCTAAATACGCCCCAAACCAGCATAAAAAACACATCAACGGCAACAACACTTTGTTTCTAGCCTTTTACCCTTCAGATGGAGTCGCTCCGGTTGCATCCAGTTCCAGAAATTCGGACTTTCCTTCCACGCGTCGGTGATTCGGCTCGTTTCTCTCTCGCACGGAAAAATGATATTACTAAATCACGCATACGCACAAATGGATGCACGACGCCGTGCTCAGCGTCATCGCAGCTACTTCGAAGCAACATATTTCTTCAATATTCGAGGCTGCAAAGGGAGAAAAACGACGAAAACAGAACACTAAAACATTCAAAACAACAACGCAATAATATTGAAGCAGCTTGCAACTCAACGCATAAAAGCGTTCAGCAAGTTTTTTTGGAACGGGAACCCGCCAAAACACTTTCTTTGACTGCGAAGACCCAGCTTCGCCAAAGATAAAAATTGAAAGGAACTGCACCAGCGTAAACTTTGAACACTTGCGCACGTATTGACCTTTGGCGAGCGTGGGTCTTGCCCCTTGGAAATAGCTGTGGAAAGAATTGTCTTTTTAGCCTGTGCATGTTTTTTTCTCTCCGTAGTGAAATGGCCGACACCCTCCGCTAACGCTGCGATGCCGCGAGGTTTATTTACACGGACTCCAAATAACTTCTACTTTTTTTCGCAAACCTCGCAAAGGGGTTTCGCCGGATTCTAGCGAAATCACGCACAGCGTTATCGCGAAAGGCGAATAGGGGTGCGTGACAATACTAGCAATTTACCTCCACCTGAAAAATCGATAAATGTCTGCGTTATGTACGGGTGGAACGGAGCGCGCGCTCTAGGGGTACGTGCTAAATACTGTCCATCTCGCGACCTCTGAAAGTCTTAGCGGAACTGGTCAATAAGTTAGGCGAGCTTTTGTTTGTTTTGCAGCGAAGTCATCGAACTGCTGCCTTCAGCAATGCCCAACTGACAACGCTGTGCAAAGCGACCAATATGAAGAATATCAAAGCTCTGCTCAATCCTATCGTCAACACGATTCGTGTACCAGGAACGCAGGGTAGCGATTACGTCAGGCAGGTATGTGGATATGTATCTTTTGTGTGACACGTGAAACCTCAATTTCTCAGGTTTGCCCAAACCATAACATGCTTTGATATTGAATCATGCGGTAAATTTCGCAAATGTACCCGGATATAATTCAATTCATCACTTGCTTTGCAGACCAGTAGGTTTGTCCATAGTTCGCTATATAGGATGTCCCTGCCCTGCGCTGTAAAATATCCACACTAAAAAAAAACACACACAAAACAACTTTCCACACTATCCAAGCAAACCCACCTCCAAACAATACCCAATTCAAATTACCTCACCTTCATTATCTTCAACTTCTCCATAAAAATTTTTCGGTTCCTCCAAAAAACTTCTGAACGCTTTTATGCGTTGATCAAGCTGCTCAATATTATTCTTTTGTTTTGAATGTTTTAGTTTCTTTTCTTTCTTGCAGCCTCGAAATAAAGAAATATGCTGAAGTGCAAGCTGAGCACGGGTGTGCATCCATTTGCGTATGATTTGTTTCCGTGCAAGAGACACCGATACAAATTACTGAACTGAGCAACCGGAGCGACTCCTTAAGTAAAAGGCTAGAAACAAAGTGTTGTTGCCGTTGATGTGTTTTTTATGCTGTTTGGGCGTATTTACTTATAGGGTCCAGGCCTAGATTTCGCAGTGCACTTAGCTAAGGGTGCAGTAGTTAGCAACTACCAAAACTCGCCAGTGTAATTTTTGTGTACTCCAGAGCGCGCGCTTTAGGAGTACGTGGTAGTTTTTGTTTTCTGCCTCTAGGAGTACGCAAAAAAATTTATAGTGGGAGTTTTGGTAGTGTGCTAACTACTGCCCCTTAGCTAAGTGATGGAAATCACGCAAGGTTATCGCGAAAGGCGAATAAAGTCGCAAGCTCTAGGGGTACGTGACAGTAGTAGTAATTACTCACCTGAAATTCTGCGTATTTACGGGTGAAGGAGCGGGGAGGCGCGCGAAGCGAAGCGGAGCGCGTGCTCGAGTACGTGTATATAGTGAAAGCTTAGAACGGGCCGAGTGGTCATCGACGCGTTGTATCCTTTTCTTTAACTCGCACCTTTTCCGCTTCCAGATGACTGAATGACGCCGACGACCACGTCAACAGTAACACCGATCAAAACTTAGCACAAATATCGGGCTACCTCGACCGCCCAAAAGTCTTAGCGCAACTGGTTATACAAGAGACAACACTCATAACAGACACAACACACACGATCAAAAAACTCTGAACACGGTCATCCACGCACCAGAAGATGAGATTTTTGAGTCGAATAAGACTTTTTCGCATGATGGCTCATTCACATTGGAAAGAAATGCGCTTGACGAACGCCCAGTGTATTCATGACTGCACATGCCTTTCGTGTACGAAAATGGACAACGCCGAGCGTACGCCCAGCGCATGTCCCCAATGTGAATAAGCCATGAGCGCGGGCCATTTCGTATCTACCCAAACGCATTTATACGACTACGAAAATCTATGCATCATTCTAATGCGACTTTCACAATGAAGCTTCACAACGTGGATTTACGTGCGCTGCGTTTTACGCTAGCGGACAGACACAATTCATATAGGCCTACCTGATTACACTTCCAAGGCGGTTCCCGTACTGAATTTTCACACGATCTGGGGTAAATGTCGGCGCCATTGACCAGAAGTAAGGCACAGCTGAGAATCAGAGAGAGCGAGAAAGCCAGGGGGAGGGAAACGGACGATTGCATGAGTGTAGTGGTGTGTAATGAGATCACCGGTACAACAGAAACCTCCCTCTGGCCGAAAACCCCCCCCTCTTTGTTTTGACGCTGTTTCTCACAGAGGTGCAACAGCTTCCCTCAACATCCGGTTCGGTTCCGGTCCTGATCCGATATCGATTCGAATTCGACTTCGAGTCGAGAAAAATTCTTTTTATGTTTACGGTTTACATTTCTTTTTTCTTTTGGAGAACCGGACTGAAAATGAATAAAAGAAAGCACCGTGGCGCTCACGACGCTAAACTGATGTATAAAATTTGCATAACTTCAACTTGCACTGAAATTTGTCAAGATCAAATATTGCGCTCTGATAAAGGATAGGTATCCTGTATCCATCAAGGCAGAAAAAAATTAGCCAAGTCGTAGATGAATTGAAAAGGAAAATTCGCCAGATATGCCAGGAAATCTAACCCTGAAGCTCTCGCGTTCCAGGCGAGCGCTGTACGCCTGGATGACCTCATGGCGCGTTCACCAGACGTCCGTTACGTCCGTCCGTCCGTCCGTCCGGTCGTCAACCCATAAGTGTTCGTCCGGTTCGTCAACCCATATGAGTTGACGGATGGAGCGGACGTCCGTTACGGACGTTACGGACGTCTGGTGAAGGCCATCAGCTCAGACACTAATTTCCCCTTTTATCTTGACAGCTGGTCGGTTTTCTTTGAAGCCTATCACCCTACTTTCAGATCAGACCCAACTTGGTCGTTGGCCTTCCATCTGCCTGTCAGTAGTAGCACTGCTTGCATGTCCTCCCCGTCCCACCAATGTTATCTGTTCCCTGAAATTAGAAGGGTTACTAACTTGGCATGCTTTCTCCTGCTTTGTTCTTATCTGCAAAGAAAATGCTTGATACTCTTAGGATTATGAGTCATTCACAGTTGCTCTGAGTTATCGTTTTGTATCAATGGCATCTGTTTATGCCCGGGGCCAATCAAAGCCTCAAAACTCTTGTGCACTACTGACTATAGGTTATAAAGTAAGTGTTTACTACTTGTGCTAACTTGGCCTTTTAGAAAATCAGGTTAGGTTAGGTAAAATTTACCCAGTGCAGTCGGCTTCCAGGTAAAGTCAGGTAACCTACCTGGTCATAGCTCAGCGGGTCAGGTAAACTGAAATTCCAGCAGGTTACCCGGGTAAGTACTGTTGTGTAAATCATGGCCAAAAACATCATAAAGCAGGTGATTTTGGCTCCAATGTTGAGTGTTACATCTTCATAGTGACGTTGTTGACTCATTCCCACAGATACATGTACTAGCAAATAGTGGGGAATGACTAACATACAGTCGCCTATGCGGAGGTATTTGCAGCTTTGAATATTTATTTATGGTTGAAGCCCACTGCTTTCTCTAACCTGGGTAAATTGACCTGGGTAAGTACTAGGATTAGTTGGAAGATTTTACCCGGGTAAGTATTGGCAGTACTTACCCGCAGTTTCTCAGATTTTACCCGGGTTAGCCTTCGACGGCCAGTCAGGTTAGGTAAAGCCAGGTAATTTTACCTGCCAATTATTATCTCTGGGTAAAGTTAGGTTAATTTACCCAGTCCAAAATAGGCCGGTAACTCGGTAAAGTTACCCAAATTTTTACCTGCGCACCAGTAGGTCTACGTGCGTGCCTGTTCGTGAACTGCAAGTGCAGGCAAATAAAAGCAAACGCAAACGAAGGCCAAAGCAGCAGACAGACACCGACAAGATCACCAGAGCGATGTAGCAAAATGAAAGAGAAGTCTAAGATCATCTTTCCGACGTGCCGGCGGATGCAAAGATGGAACGCCACCACAACAAGCAATTTCTTCTTCAGCTATTGCCTGCGCCTTCAGTGCCCAACTCTCAAAAGAAATTCAGCTGTATTTTCTCAGGGACCTTTTCTTTTGTTTGCTATAGGCCTACTTTTATGTTTATATTTATATCACTCCTCTTATTGATTGAAGCTTGATTGGGGCCGCGCAGATGACTGAAAGGACAACAATCGCAGTCAAACGTTCCGCTAACAACGAAGCAGTAGCTGCTGAACATTTTTTTAGAGAGCAGAGCAGTCTCATTATCATTTTACAGCATCCGTCGGGCTTCTGTTCTGGGGTCTTTTCGTTCAGCCGCGCTTGTTTTTCTGGCGGGCAGGCGATACATAAAATGGGCCCGATGGGCGCTTCTAGGGTCGTAAAGTTTTGCTTTCACGGGATGGGGCTACTTTTCTTCTTGGCTTAGCTTTCGCACCTGCTGCTGTACCAGTAGTGATGGATGAGAAGTTGTTTTGGCTTCTATGTGGGCAGGCGAACCCTGAGCCTGAACGCCCAATGTTAGGAGAACCAGAATCAACCAGTAGTCTTTTGCCTTGCCTGCCACTCTTCCACTAGTTTTGCCCTCAAGCAAAATGGGATGCCTTTGTGTATGGACTGTGTGTGGAGCGTGCGTGGTGGAATTTAACGCTCGACCATCAGTGTTGATGTGACCTGAAGATCCATTCACCGTTTGCTTGCGCCTGCGCTATGCGTTGGTAACTATTGTATTGCGGTCACCTCATTTGTCCTCTCCGATTGTTTTCTGTGGGTTCAATAGACAAGACAGAGTGAAGCGAAGTGACCGACCAGTTACCGTGATCAACTCACTGAAGGTAGTACTAGTTCTAGTTCTGCCGTGACGCGGTTCGCTCAAAACTCGCTTTTTGTTTCTTATCTGAAATATCGTGTGCCCCAGCTAACTTACGTATGTTTATTGACATCAGAATTATTTTTGTTGACATTGTAATCAGTTAGCTTGTCGCTCGATTGTCGCAGGCAACGTAAGCTTCTTGTCTAGCCGGCCAGGCCATTTTTTGCACATATCCATTCATCAATGCATTTTGGCGCGTATTTGCTTGTGTCCTCTATGTACTTGACTCGGCTGTTTCAGATTTTTGCTTCGTCTTGGAACTTTGGTCACTTGGTATTCGTATCCATTCTATCCCATCTTCCAAACTTATATTGTCCCAGTTTGACCGCATACGCAATTCAACCATCGCAGCTGTGCAACTTCCAAGTTTTAGTCATGCGCCGAAGAGCATAGCTTCAGCTCATTACCGTCTACAATGAAGTCAACAACAATTAACGTTGGCATCATTTACCATTGCTTCTCATACTTCTCTGCAGTGGGATCTTCCTTCCCTTTGCTGCGTCGTTGACAGACAGAGATTTTTACAATTTCGGCGAAGATGCCGGCGACAGCATTTTGCCCTATCATGACGTATTCCAGCAGCGAAGAGATTCAATTGGAGGTTCCCTATCTGGGTCTTTCGGCCGCTCCCATTCATCTGTGTTCGTGAATCAGAACGGTTTGCTGTCCTTCGATGTCGCT
>JASAMW010004364.1:0-55286 GCA_030247985.1 Epsilonema sp. ZAB3_2 | reverse complement strand
ACGGGGGCACTGAATGCGAAGGAGATAGAATACGCGAAGAAGCTGTGGATACGACACGCTCAGAAAACCGAATTTGGTGAAGAATTCGCTCTGTTGGACAAGGCCAAGTCCAACAACTTCATCAGGCAGCTAGGGTTGAAGGTGGACGACGATGGGTTGCTGCGCTGCACTTTCCGGCGGCTCAAGTGGGCGGAGAAGATGACGGCGGACATGCGGTGTCCCATTCTTCTGCCACGACGCAACGCAGTTACGGCTCTACTCGTCACCTCACTCCACAACGCCATGCAGCACGCTGGCACCGCGACCATTCACACCCAACTACGCACGCAGTACTGGATTCCGAAGGGGAGAGCGGAAGTGTACCGGATTTTGCGCGACTGCAGCCGGTGTCGAAAAGTGGACGGCGGACCATACAAGATGCCGCCAATGGCTCCAATCCCGAAGTTTCGCGTCTCGCCCTCAACTCCGTTCCAGCATGTGGGGCTGGATTACTTCGGTCCGTTGTTTGTGAAGGAAGCAGACAAGACGAAGACGAAGGCGTGGGTGTGTTTGTTCACATGCGCAGCTGCACGCGCCATCCATCTGGAGCTGGTGCGAGACATGACGGCGGTAGAATTCCTGCAGACGCTGCGCAGATTCATCGCCAAATGGGGAAAGCCCTCCACAATCACGTGTGACAACGCTCCTCAATTCAAGCTGACGAAAACAACGATGGACAAGGCATGGGCGTCAACCATTACACACATGGATACGCACTCCTATCTAGCTACAGCGGGCATACAGTGGCGGTTTATCCCAGAATTCGCCCCCTGGTTCGGCGGGTTTTACGAGCGGCTCGTGGGAGTGGTCAAGACATCATTGAAGAAAGCAATTGGAAAGGTGTGTCTAACCTGGAGCCAGCTGGAGACGATGTTAGCTGAAGCGCAAGCAGTGGTGAACAGTCGTCCTCTGGTGTATGTGGGATCGGATGCCGATCAGCAGCTGGTGTTGACGCCACAGAAGTTCCTCTCCCCCAACGCCAAAACTGGTACGCCGATGATGGAGGAAGATGGAGCAGATCCAGAATATCAGCCTGAAAAAGTCAGCACTGCAGAGAAGCTACTGGAGATGTGGAAAGTGGGGCAAAAGCACTTGAATACCTTTTGGCAGTGCTGGGAGAAGGAGTATCTGCTCAGTTTGAGGGAGAGATATCAACGTCAGCTGAAGGAGCCAAGAATCCGCGCAGAGTTCACACCTGAAATCAACACCGTCGTACTCATTCGTGACATCAATCAACGGCGCGGAGCATGGAAATTGGCACGTATCACGGCCTTACCAGAAAGCAAGGATGGTCACCGTCGCACCGCCAAACTGCGCCTCGCATCCGGAAACGAAATCACGCGTCCCCTCTCCGTCCTGCATCCAATTGAGGTTCCTGCCGCCGGAGAAGAGTTGGAGACGGATGAGGCCGAATTGAAGAAGCCGACGGAGGCAGATAATGATGGCAGCAGTGAAGCGACAGCTACCAGCAGTGCGAGTACGACGGAAGAAAACGCCGACGACACCATCGACGAACCGGGTCCACATCGCCCGAAACGCGCGGCTGCCGACGCCGCCAGGAAGAAGTTTCGTCAATGGGGCATGCAGTCCTTGATCTAACCGGAAGTTGCCATCGTCGTCGGGCGGAGTGTCGCCAATGGGCGAGCGTGTACATACATCAATATGAAGATTAGAGTAGAAGCTACACTTACGTACTGTACGTACGGCCATGCCATGCGGTGGTTAGTAGAATGCAGCATACGTACGGCGTGCAACGGCGCCAACGAACAGACATTCATCCGGCGTGTAATGGCGCCACACGAACGAAGCTATGCTAGTGGACTGGTGTAAAGCAGACAGACAACAAAAGAAGCAAGCGGCATTGCTACGGCGATAAACACATACTTATGCTAATGGCTTGTACGTACATATGCATGCAAGTGCAGTTTGGATGGAAAACAGATTTGGCGAGATTGGGTTTTGGTTTGGTTAGGATTCGGCTTGATACCTAGCTTGGTGTAAGGTTGGTTGGATAAAGCTGTAAAGGTGTACAAGAGAGTAGGCAGAAAAATATACGCTGCACATACGAAAGACTACGGATGTAAATAATTGGTCTCCGAATTGATAACGAGCAACTAAATAATCATGCACGCTTCCCACTGCGCGACACGCATCACCATCACTAAACCAAGCATCTGCATACAGTACGTCAAGGCGGGCTCCTCTAATCGAGAAGAAGCAAAACTGACATCACAATGGATCCTTCTGCTTTCTTCTGTCTGAAGGTATGTATGTATGTATGTATGTATGTATGTATGTATGATGTATGTATGTATGTATGTATGTATGTATGTATGTACATATGTATGTATGGATGGATGTGCGTACGTACGATGTATGTACATACCAACGTGCATGAATAGACGGCATGTGCGCGCGCACTACCAACGTATGTATTGCAGGGATGCTCCACCAGGCGAGACAGGCAGTCCGTTACAAGGCTGCTTCACTGCGGACTGCTCCACTGACTGCCTTGATCCAGGATTCGATGCACTCCAGTCGCTTTCTCGACTCTTCAGCGCGGATTTCTGACGCAAACGACGAGCCGCATCCACCAACCACGTGACCAGCGTATGATAGAACGTGGGAAACGACTGTCTGAAACATCGTTACGCGTCATCTCACACCATAAGTATACGGGTGCTAACTTTTTGGTAAACTAAACTGTGGGAAAAGAGCAAGTACGTACTTGGTGCAGGTCTTGACGTGGTTGTCATCCGGCGCTTTGGCGTCGCTCACCAAATACTCGACGCCAAGCCAAATACTCACCAAATACTGTACTCTCGCAACTGACACACAAGCTTCAAGACGTCATTCACATTGTCCGGCTTGCTCGCACTATGAAAACCGCACTCCTACATGAAGCACGCAGACGAAGATACTTGTGATAATGTACAGGGTGTTCTTTTTCTCTGATACGATTTCGACTGCCAATTTCAACAGGTTATCCTGCACCGATTTCACTCAAATTTTGCCCACATATTCCTGAGCGTTTACCATTTACTTGGTAAAAATTTCGAGTTAAAATATTGCACAGGCAGTGAGAATTAGAGCAGAGAACACGAACTCACAATTTTCCATTATTTTCACCATAATTTTCCACTACTGCTCAATTCTTCCATAAAATTTTCAGAAAACATGACAAATGGCAATAGTGCTACATTTTTTTGAATGGTAAGCGGCCTTATAGACCCTTTCCGTCTTTGTACCGCCTGAAAAATGTCGGGAGTCATCAAATCTGGTGATTATGGCTCATCAGCTGAAGATGCAGCACTGATGAGGCATGAGCAGCACTATTGAGAAATGAGACAATCTCCCAGCAATGCTACCAACCCTGTCTATGTTTTTTTTGGATGTTTAGGGCTTAGGTTCCATCTTGCTGAAATTTTGCCCCTAGGAAGGAGCATTGGGCTCCAAAAAGACGCTTCCAATCAATTGGCAGCAAAAAGTGCATTGAAAAAGCTCGAAATTGTAGGTTTGAAAGGAAGGGGCTAATTCTCACTACCGGTGCAGTATTTTAAGTCGAAATTTTTACCAGGTAAATGGTAAACGCTCGGGAATATGTGGGCAAAATTTGAGCGAAATCGGTGCAGGGTAACCTGGTAAAATTGGCAGTCAAAATCGTATCAGAGAAAAAGAACACCCTGTACTATAGTCTTTCCTCAGGAGAATTGATACCGATGGTGCGCTTGGCCGGCGCCAATAGATCCTTTTCGCCCAAGCTCACCAGTGACATGAGCAAGCGAAGCAGTTGAACGCATGGTTCGCTCTGCACCAGCATATGCTCATGCGGCTCCAAGTAGGACACGGCCAACCTACGAAGAAGTTGTTAGCATCATCAACCTCGTCGAAGTATCTCCTATTCTATAGTCTGGTCAGAGACAGTTCACAATGGAAGTGCTGAGCAGTTTGTGTGCACTCCTGCAGAACAGGAGTAGGGTACTGCGGGGTAAACCCGACCATGGGGTAAAAACCCGGTCACCTAGCTCCTTCCAATTTGATTCTTCAGTAAATGATGAACCAAATACGATAAGCTCGTTTGAAAAAGGAGAGTTCAAGGAATCGATTGATACAATATTCGTGTCAATCGCTCTATTGGTTGCTGAGATATGCAGCCCTGAAACTTGGGCAGCCGGATTTTCCCATGGCCGGGTTCACCCCATAGTACCCTTATATTGGGATATTTTTCGCAGCACGGGCCAAGTTCCATAATAGTGGATTCTCTCTGACCAAACTACTGCAATGACATACCGAATCACGTCGTGTTTGCCCGCGTATACTCTCTCGCCTGCCAGCGAGCGCAGTAGGCCTTGCACCAATTCCCGCGAGTCCTGCTCCCGCTGCACACAAGTGCTTCTACTCCTACGCACACAAGGAAAGAGCTCATCTCGCTCATGTACAGATACTGTACGTAGGAGAGCTCGCGGCTTTTGTACCAGTTGAGCAGAGCGTTGAAGCAAGAGAAGCACAGTTCCAGGCATTGTTGAACCAGCAGCGCAGTCAAATTAATTGTCCAACAGCATCGGACCACCATCCACACTATCATCAGCTGACACAACTCAACAAGCAGATATCTCGTTTTCGTAGCAGATACCGTACGTCCAAGTAGAGTAACACGTACAGTACGTCCAAGTTTTTACGCAGAGTCACCATGCGTGCTTTGTGAAGGCTGGGACACCTTGATCTACCATCCGCCTGGCCACATTCTCTGCCTTCAACTGATCCAGCCGTCTGAACGCTTCACCAGAATAGCCTACACCAATCCACATTACATATCCTAGCAACCATCAGCATACGTCCATCATAATGCGCAAATTTACCGTTGTGTGTGTGTGTGTGTGTGTGTGTGTGTGTGTGTGTGTGTGTGTGTGCGTGCGTGCGTGCGTGCGTGCGTGCGTGCGTGCGTGCGTGCGTGCGTGCGTGCGTGCGTGCGTGCGTGCGTGCGTGCGTGCGTGCGTGCGTGCGTGCGTGCGTGCGTGCGTGCGTGCGTGCGTGCGTGCGTGCGTGCGTGCGTGCGTGCGTGCGTGCGTGCGTGCGTGCGTGCGTGCGTGCGTGCGTGCGTGCGTGCGTGCGTGTGTGTGTGTGTATGTGTATGTCATGTACAACATGCGTACTGCAGGTAGGTACTGCAAAGGAGCGTCATGTATGTACTTTGAGTGCTGCGAAGAAGTTGATTCGAGTGGCAGAAGACAAAGCATGCTTACCCAAAGATACGGTAACCAACCAACCATGTTCTCCTCCGACACGTGAACTTGACACTGGAGCAAGCGAGCGAAGTAGCACAGCGTAGTCCAACTCGCGCAGAAAGTGAAGGATAAACAGGAGGATGCACCTGGAAAATAGACCTGTTGCGTAGGAACTGTTATTGCAGTTATGCATTGCGGCGCGTCCCCATAGCACGCTCGTGATACATATTTTGTTGGTATGCAAGGTTTGCCTCTCTGTCGTTGGCATTTTGCAAAAGAAAGTGACTGGGGCGCTTCAGACGTGCTCCGAGTTTGGTCCGAGCGAGTTCGCTCCGAGTTTGGAATGACTTCATTTTGGACCGAAACGAACGTCAGTTGAGCGCTTCAGACGTGCTCCGAGTTTGCTCCGAGCGAGTTCGTTCCGAGAAGCCTCCGAATTCGGAGCGGATTCGGAGCATAATTCGGTTGTTCACACGTAAACGTTTTTGCTCCGAATAAACACGGCGCGCTTCTTTTCAGTCGTTCACAAGGGGATAAAGCAACGCCGAGCAGCTTTTATCACTTTGCGGAGGTTCACGCGCCGCGTCGTAAATTTTCTGCGCAGTTTTTCTAATTAGCTCCGACTTTTGCTCCGAGAAGCCTCCGAGTTCGGAGCTAAACTCGGTGGTTCACACGTCTCCGAGTTTCAAACTCGGCAGTTCACACGTACGTTTGGAAAAACGAGCGAGTTCGGAGCAAACTCGGAGGATTTACATGTTGAAGCATAGGTAGGGCTCCGAATTCGGAGCGAATTCGGAGTTCACGTCTGAAGCGCACCAGTAGCTCACACGTCACCGAATTTAAAACTCGACTGTTCACACGCACATTCCGAAAAACGGAGCACGTTCGCAGCGAACTCGGAGATTTTACATGTTGAAGCATAGGCAAGGCTCCGAATTCGGAGTTCACGTCTAAAGCGCCCCACTGACCTTCTCTTTCTCCTCTTTTTTGTTTTCCTGTCCAAACTAGCCTCCGTCTTCCCTCCTCCATCTCCATGAGGGCGATCAGAAGAAGGACCAGGCACATGCTCTGCACAGGCTCTTTTTCCAGATTCTCGTTCTGACCCTCTGAGGTTCAGCTGAGTCACGCTACCTGCAGTGCACAAAACAAAAGAACTTTCGAGAGCAGAAGACGACAATTGATGAAACGCCCAATACATAAGAGAGAGCTGGGGTCTTACTCGTTTTTCTTCCTCCTTCCTCCGCGCCTCTGAGTGATAGCAGGTTTGGTCACGGCTGGCGCACCAACCAGTATGCGTCCTTGTGTAGACTGAGACACAACGGAGGAGCTGGGAATGGCAAACGCAGGCACGGCTGCTATCCAGCAGTAGTGATGGCGCGTTCACCAGGCGTCCGTCACGTCCGTCCGTCAAATCCGTAACGGACGTATCTAGGAGTACATGGCACACCGCAAACAACAACCGGTACTCCTAGATACGTTTTACGGACGGATTTACGGACATCTGGTGAACGCGCCATAATACTAACAACGGCACACAACATGACACATGTTCCGCCTATCCATACACTGAGTAAAAGTACGTACGTACCAGCAAGGCATTTGAGCAACTTGCGCTGAATCAGTCGCAGATGACCCAAGCGTGTGACCATCTCATTGGTCTCCCTGTCCATGTGCTCACCGAAACAGTTTACCCCCTACCATGCAAATGATAAACAGCAACATACACTCAGTCCAGTGCAACGTTCTGCAGGCATTGTGGAGAATGTACGTGTATGTAGGGAACCTCTCGAATACAGTTGGAATCATGAAAGAGGATGGTGCAGAGCTCGTGGTGAAGCGGGGCGCTCATCTGACCGACTCTGTCCAGGTCAGCATCACTGCAGATCCGCATTGGACTCACTGCAAGAACAGAAGCGAAGCAGTACCCTTGTATACGCACACACACACCACACTATAAGGACTGGCTGAGCTAAGTTGGCAGTGTACATACACAGACGTGGGCCTGGGGGTGAGGGGGGGTATGTTGAACGCACCCCCACCCCTAGCTCTCCATACCCCCACCCGTACCCCCAGGAATAATGAAAAGCAACATACCCCCGCGTACCCCCAGAAAAAAAACAGCACTACGTATCCCCACCGCGTAACCCCAAACTTGAAATCAGCAGTTTGTCTGCCAGGACACGTACCCCCACCCTTTTTTCCCCTGGCTTACATACATGCTCAGACTTTTTACATACTCCACAAAGTGCATGCATTGTCAAGAATTGTTGTTTGTAGTTGCACAATACCAAGGGCGTAGAAGGAGAAGAAAAGAGTAGTGGGAGCGAAGACTACTGTATTATTTTTGAATCATTTTAGGACTTGATACTGTTACGTACTTAGTTTAGTTTCTATACGTATGTACAGCGGCGTGTCCATTGTATACTCGTGATAGTTCGTCTTAACGTCGATCTATTGGTATGGTGGGTTCGACATTGTCGCGCGTTTTGCGAAAGAAAATGACTGACTGACTGACAATTTAGTGAATAGTTTTATATAATGGTTTATCCCTATCATTCTAGACAAGTTGCTAAAGTATTCAACAGTGGAAATTCGATTCGAACACATACTTACACACCACTTTTATCAACCCACCACTGCATTTTGTAAAAATATTACAAGGTGCACAATAAAAACTGTTGCACTGTGTGCAAAAAAATAGTGCTCATTTTTTTCTGGGGATAGATATAGACTTTGTGGGGTTATGTAGCACACCATTTACAGTTGGGGGTACGTAAACATGCTGGGGGTACGTGAGGTTTTTTCTTGGGGGTACGTAAAAAATCTGGGGGTACGTGGCCAAAAAAATTTTTTTGGGTGGGGGTACGCAACACCCCCCCACTTTTGACCTCCTGCATACCCCCACTGACAGACCCCCACCCTCAAAACCGTGCCCACGTCTGCATACAGTAAGTCAGCAGTCAACCCCGCGTGGGACGCATTAGTAGTTTATTGGTCTTTTCTTGGAAGCGTCTTGGAACTCTTCTTGGAACTCGTCCACAGCAGAAAGAATCAGTCAGATGGAGAGCAACTCCCTCGCCTGGAAAAAGTACAACAGTATGAGTACACCGACCGTATGTACGTGAACATGTAATACGTGCGCAAGCAACATACGCTTACAAGCACCCAACCTACATTGTATATGCTATAAGCGAACTCAAGGAAACGAGAGAAACAACATGTAGTGAAAACGTCGCTAAATAAAACAGCACCATAGATTTGCTTGCAAAAGCAAGGTTTTGTTGTGATGAGCTTAGCTACAGCTCGAGCGAAATCAAAGAGGTGTACCGAATACAGCCGGACTAGCAGAGGGAGGAATAGTATTGGCCAGAATAAGTGACGACCAGAAACTCTTGCTGGACACACAGAACAAGCCAAGCGTGGCCAGTACAATATTCTGTATGTACCTATTAGTACATCACGTACGTACGTAACGTACACGTACGGAACAATCGTGGCATAGTACTTTCGTGACCTACTATTCTCACGTACGTACATATACACTTAGGATACGGAAGTAAAGTCGTTCCTATAATGCAACAAACAACTTTATCCTAGTATCTAGCTGGTAATTATCATTTTAGACAGCCTCCGTCAGCTAACATCGCAAAGCTATTGCGAAATAATCGAGGTCAAAAGATAGTACGTAATAAACCTGAAAGTTTTGGGAAAGGACAGAAGAAAGAGGAGAAAATAATAATAATTCGGACGCTTCCGTTTCTGCATTCCATATTCGGCAGCAAAGAAACAAAATGAACAATACGCACGCCTCTCTCTTCTCTTCTCTCTCTCCCTCTCCTCGACCGCTATAACAAGCGAAAGTCGGTTTTGTTGTGCTGCACTGCTCTGCTCTGCTCTCTTGCTGCCTGTCTCTCGCTTGCGCGCGCTCGCTTCGCTATCGCTGTCGCTGGCTGGCCGCGGCGCGCACTTGCGTTCCCTTCCTTCCCGAACGAACGCACGCCTCAAAGTGACAACGCATGCAAATTCGATCACATCTAATAGACCTGACATCTGCCGAATCAAAATATATAATTGGGGTTAGGGGAAGAATGGAGCACACAGTGTAAACGAACCAGGGCATCCCTGACTCATATTCGGTCCTTTTTATTGGTTTTCTGAAAAAACCTTTATAAAGGATATCATTTACAAAGGTTTTTACGAAACCTTTATAAAGGTTTTTACGAAACCTTTATAAAGGATATCATTTACAAAGGTTTTTACGAAACCTTTATAATGGTTTTTATGAAACCTTTACAAAGGATATCATTTCTAAAGGTTTTTACGGAACCTTTATAAAGGATATCCTTTACAAAGGTTTTTACGAAACCTTTATTCGCCATATGCAGTAAAGAAAAGTACTGGGTCGCGAGCTGACCGCTCTTTTTAACCGTGATTTTCAGTGCAACTTCTGATCGGCCGTCAGCGCGAAGGTCGGCGCGGTCGTCTTTCTTGCTCGTCTTTTCTTTCCAGCTGCCTAATCGACGCCGACCGCGCCGACCTTCGCGCTGACGGCCGATCAGAAGTTGCACTGAAAATCACGGTTAAAAAGAGGGGTCAGCTCGCGACCCAGTACTTTTCTATACTGCATATGGCGAATAAAGGTTTTTTACGAAACCAATAAAAAGGACCGAATATGAGTCAGGGATGCCCTGGTTCGTTTACACTGTGTGCTCCATTCTTCCCCTAACCCCAATTATATATTTTTGGCCGAATGAAGCCTCAACCTTGGGGTCAAAATCGGCAGTGGCGTGAAAAGCGCTCTATTTTTGAAGTCCACATGGAAAGAGGTGAGCTGTTCCGCTCCATTCAAGCATCCGTTCCGATCTTCTGGAGCTTACAATGCCAAAATATAAAGGAAACACTGCCGTCATCCCTATTAAGAAACGTTTTCTGTAAGAATTGACAGTAACCTATAGTGTACGCGGATGGGGGGTATTTTTTTGGAAATCGAAATAAGATGCCTATCGGATTCCGCATCAAAAACTGCATATGTGGATGAATATTTTTTACAAAATTTCTTCAGGCATCATCGATATATTGAGGAGTAAAGGCTGGAAGGTCGCATTTTGCCGTTTTTCAGCGTTTTCAGCCGTATTTCATCAACCAGAGTGTGTAGCGGGCTACAATTTGGCACACACATACATCCCATAGGGACCCATGTCTGGACCAAATTTGAGCCCAATCGGCCACTTGTTTGGCGAGATATAGCGCCGGAAAGCCCAAACTTGCGTTTTTTGCACATGTTGCAAATTTGGTTATATGACTACCACGGCGCGAATATATGCCCTGCAAGGGAAATTTTGACAGGAGATAGAGGAGGCTTAGGTCTACAAACTTTATTACTACAGCAAAAATTTTCTATATTTACAATTTGGACTACAGGCCTCTCGAAAGTTGAAAAATTCAGCAAAAATGCTCCCACTTTTTCTATTATCTAAGATAAAAGAGCAATACCCCTGAAATTTTTTCCTCATGAGTAACCTATCTTATGTAGAATTTGATGTAGATTTCAAAAATAAAATTGGTTTTTCCAAAACATTTAACCTTTAGCATATAATTGTGCAAAAGTAGTATATTTTTGACAATTTTTGGGTAAGAGTTAAGTTTTTTGGGAAAGCCAATTTTATTTTTGAAATTTATATCAAATTCTACATAGGGTAGGTTACCGTATTTTTGGGTGTATAGCCCCATGGGGGTATACAAAAATTGAGAGGTCCAATGGGGGGTTATACACTAGGGGGGGATATACAATGGGTGGGGATATACATAGGACAAAAATTTATGTTTATGAGAGGTGTGTAGAGGCATGGTTTTGAAGTCAAAAGTATGTGTTTTAGGGCATAATCGCGGTTAAAACAGGGTTATTCTAGTACAAGACATGCTCAGCTAAGCCTACAGGCATAGCAGCATGGTGTAGGAGTAGCTATAGCTAGCTTATGACCAGCTTACACAGGTAGGCTAGGTACCTTCCAGTACATGGGGGGTTATACACCAGGGGGGGATATACACTGGGCAAAATTTATGTTTTGCCAATGGGGGGTTATACACTAGGGGGGGATATACAACAGGGGGGGATATACACCCAAAAATACGGTACTTATGAGGAAATAATTTCAGTGGTATTGCTCTTTTATCTTGGATAATAGAAAAAGTGAGAGCATTTTTGCTGAATTTTTCAACTTTCAAGAGAACTGTAGTCCAAATTGTAAATATAGAAAATTTTTGCTGTAGTAATAAAGTTTGAGCTTGGTCTAAGCCTCCTCTATCTCCTGTCAAAATTTTACTCCGTGCAGGGCATATATTCGCGCCGTGGTATTCATATAACCAAATTTGCAACAGGTGAAAAAAACGCAAATTTGAGCTTTCCGACGCCATATCTCGCCATACAAGTGACGGATTGGGCTCAAAATTGGTCCAGACATGGGTCCCTATGGGATGTATGCGTGTGCCAAATTGTAGCCCGCTAAACACTCTGGTTGCTGAAGTATGGCTGAAAACGCTGAAAAACGGCAAAATGCGACCTTCCAGCCTTTACCCCTCAATATATCGATGATGCCTGAAGAAATTTTTTTACAAAAATTCATCCACATATGCAGTTTTTGATGGGGAATCCGATAGGCATATTATCTCGATTTCCAAAAATACCCCCATCCGCGTACTATGCAACCGCTACAGAAAACGTTTCTTAACATGCTTGAAAAAGTCTTTCCAGCGTTGGAAGCTGGCTGCAAATTGCATGCTTGTCAGGCATATTTTCAAGATTCTGATTTAAAAAACCTGGTTGAAATGGTTCTCCGACGACAAGCAAAAGAACAGTCACAAAATACACGGACGTAAGTGGAGTGGAGGAGGAGAGAGACAGAGAAGGGTGGCCGACCATTCCGTAGAGGGGAAGGTGGCTAAGAGTGTTATTCGCAAGGCAACACGCACTTATATAGGCAACAGACAGGAAATGCCATCGGAGATGTCGTACATATCAATGTCCGCATTGCTAATGTACGTACAAGTCAATCGCCCTACACATCATCACTCTCCCCAGAAGAAGGCTGGGGTGAAGAACAGGCTTCTTCGATCTTGAAGTCAGTGTGGCTGCTTCGGATGGCGAGGGGTTGACTTGGGAACAGCGTTGCTGGGTCTGCTCTCCTTCCCCTCCTCCTGGGGTGGAGGGACCGTTGACCCGCCTGTGAGGCTGTGGCATCGGGGATGCTGGCTGGACTGGAGATGGGCCGTTCGCTGCACCGTTCCGCTGAGTTTGCTAGGCTCCGCCAGGGCAGGTGGTAGGCGCGCATCTTGTCCCATGGGTGAGGTCCGGGTCCTAGGGGTCTGGCGTGGCCTGAAGGCATCGCTTGGGTCAGCGTGGCTGGTCTTGGGGCAAGACAGGAAGCTGGAGCAAAGGTGCTGGTTCCCTGGTCCTTGACCGCCGGAGGCGTGACTTCCTTGGGTCCCCATGGTCCCCCCTGCGTCCGATTGGGGTTTCTGGGCTTGGCCTGGAGTCGAATCCACTCAACGTCGCCAATGGAGTGGAGGAGGCAAGAGGCAGAGAAGGGTGGCCGACCATTCCGTAGAGGGGAAGGTGGCTAAGAGTGTTATTCGCAAGGCAACACGCACTTATATAGGCAACAGACAGGAAATGCCATCGGAGATGTCGTACATATCAATGTCCGCATTGCTAATGTACGTACAAGTACAACGTACAACGTTCTAAAATAAGTCGTCGTAAATGCGCATGGGCATGGACGCACGTGCGTCGTATGCACGACGACCACAAATATTAATCGTCGCAATGCGGCTGAATAACGCAGAAACGCATCCCTGGCTGTACATGCCTTTGCGTGTGTCCTGTGTCCAGGACGATGGACAAGCCTGGCGTGTACGTACCCAACGCATCTCTCCAAATCGGATGTGAATGAGCTATCGACACATCTTGATAAGCACTGTACTGTACGTACATACCTACGTACATTGCATTTTTGGCGCGAAACGCACACGAGGAGGGCGGGAGGGAGGGAACTGAACTACTAGGTAGGTACCTCAAAAACGATGGCGACACAGGTCATGGTTGCGCTGCGTTTGACGAGACATTTTGCCCTCGCTGCCCATCGATTGACAGCGATCCAGGGAACACACAAAAGGTCAAAGTTCTTCAAAGCTGATCAAAGTTGGTCAAAGCTGAGCATTCAAAGCGTCTCCAAGGGCCGCGATCGTCAGCTGACACAACTCATCAACAGATTATCTCGTTTTCGTAGCAGTACGTCCAAGTAGAGTAACACGTACGTGGAACTCAGCCTCCTCACTGCCAAAGTTCTTCCACTCGGATTCATCCCTCATGCTGTACTGCAGGTATGCTTCGTGACCCACCATCTTCAGCTTCATCTTCTTCACCTGAAGCCAAGCGAATCGCTCGAACGTCTTGTTGACCCGTTCCAGCTTGCAGGCATCTTTCGCTCCAGTAGCTGACACGTATGAGATGATCTTTTCCACTAGTTCCCGTGAAAGATCATCGATTGTTGTGGTCGAGCGACGTCTCTTCAACCGTGGGGTAAATTCTTCCTTAAAGCAAATAGCCGTCCATACACGAGCCGTCCATACTTGCGATAACTCTATGATGAGCAGGCAGATTGAGATTAATAAACCCTTACAACCATAATATTACTTTCGGTTAGGTATTGTATTGTGTTGTGTCCACCCACATGCTTTGTTTTCAGCTTTGGTTCTTGAGAACTAATTGGGTGACCCACTTTCCCCCAGGCTATCCTGCTACAAATTGTAGCCTTCGTACAGTGTAACGGTGCAGTCCCATTGCCCGAGTATAATCAGGGTGTAAGTATGGCGAATATATACATACATACTTTGATCATTCTATCCAGAAGTGCCGATGGAAGTCGATCGCACATTCTGGGCAAGACAATGGTGGCCATTTCTTCAGGCGACAGCGAGAGCGAATCAACCAAGGCCAGAATGGCGTCCACTGGCTGCTGCTTCTTCTCGTTTCGATCACCAGCAGGTGAGACATCATCAACCGCTTCCTTGCGGGGTGGCGGCGCGGGGGGGGGGGGGGGGGGGGGTGCCCGGGGGCCCCGCGGGTGGCGGGGGGGGGGCGGTTCCGTTTGTTTTGCTTTTTTTTTTTTTTTTATTCCCCCTTTTTTTCTTTTTTTTTTTTTTTTTTTTTTTTTTTTTTTTTTTTTTGGTTTTTTTTTTTTTTTTTTTGTTTTTTGGCTTTTTTTTGTTCTTTTTTTTTTTTTTTGTTCTTTTTTTTTTGTTTTTTTTTGTGGTTCTCTTTTTGTTTCTAACGAGGGGTAGGAATCGCGTGTCAAAAAAAAAAGGAGAATGGGAAAAAAATAAATGAAAAAAAAACAAAAAAAGGGAGAAGATAAAAACGAAAAAATGTGAAATCAAACGAAAAAAAAAAAAAAAGAAAAAAAAAATTCACAAATTCAAAATATTATATTATTTATAAAATATGTGAGAAGTAATATAAAAAACCCAAAGAATTAAAAAAAAAGAAGAAAAAAAAAAAATGGGTAAAGAGGGGAGGGGGGGAGGGGAAAAGAAGGAACAATAACAAAGAAATCAACTTACACAAAGTTGATACTAATTACACTAATTAGCTTTTGATTATATGTAGGCTACGTATAGTACAGTACGTTTGTACATACCACCGTACGTACAATATGTACGTAACTGAAAACAATATAAGTATTGATAAACGTAGAAACAAGAGCAAGACTCGCGGTGAAGCCTTCTTCTTCCAAAAGTGACCACAGTCCTGCCACCAAGAATAATATAAGCTAACAAGAATGAAACACTTCACGCTAAAAAACGATTGAACCTTGACGCATTTTGACTCGATTACAATCATCGATGATAACAATAGTCGATTGATTAGAATAGTCGATGATTACAATGAACGATCGTTGATTGTAATAATGGCGATGATTACAATCAACGAAAGTTGAAAACCCTCTATTCCAATCAAGGTTTTGTCTATTGCGAAATCTTATAAAACAATGTACTTTCGTGCATTAGAATCAATGTTCCTTTAGTACAATAGCTTTGAATACACTTTCATGCATTAGAATACATGTTCCATGAAATAAATACCGTATTTACCGGTGCATAGCCCCATGGGGGTATGCAAAAATTGAGAGGTCCCATATGGGGGTATGCATAGGGGGGGGGGGGGAGGTTATGCTTGGGGTGGGGGGGGGGGTTATGCATGGGGCATTTTTTATGTTTTTAGAGCGACTGGCAACCCCAGCGGCAGTATGGTGCGCCCGCTCGCTGGCTTCTAAAGGCACCAGTGCTTTCCTTCGGGTCAGCACACCCCGACCAGTGGTCGCTGATGGCTGTTCGGCTTCGTGCCACCTCAATTATGCCCTAAAACATGTGCTTTTGACCTAAAAAATATGCCTCTATGCACCTCTCAAAAACATAAAAAATGTCCCATGCATAGCCCCCCCCCCCCCTATGCATAGCCCCCCCTATGCATAGCCCCATATAGGACCTCTCAATTTTTGCATGGGGCTATGCATGGGTAAATACGGTATGTACAGCACAGAGTTAGAATACACGTACGTACGTACATACGTACAGGCATATCGAGTAATTAAATCGATACGGGCTGTTTACACTCTATTGGATGGTGGGAAAATTCCGTCCCGGAATTTAGAAACAAATAAAAACTACCGTAGGTGCGATTAGAACAGCTAAGACATGTACATGTACAGTAAGTTATGAACATACGATTAGCATGTAGTACTTTCCTATGATACTACGAGTCCAAGATTTAGTTGTCGCTGCATCCCTACCAAGATTACGGGAACGTACAAACACATTATCAGTACACAAATGAAAGTTACCACCGACTTGCACATAAGTACGTATAGAAATAGATGGACACACGTCGCACGAAAAGTACTAGCAACAATGCTAATAAACGTCTACCACTAAATGACGATACAACGACACATAGAATACTATAGGTAAAGTGAGACTTGAACGAACGAGAACGCACCAAAAAAATTTGGGCCCGGAGGCGTATGTATGTACCTGCTGTTTTTGTAAAATAGGGCGATACGTACGTACGTGCGTATGAGTAATTCGTAGTGTAGGCCAACATGTTATGTACTTGAGCTACGTACGTACTGTATGCCTCTGCCTACGTACATTACTTACGTACAATAGAACTCATTCTGGCTGACGTTCCACTTCTCCCTGAGGAGTTGGCTCTGGCCCTGAAGGCGGGTGCTCTCCTGCCTGCCACAAAGCCGGCACCTCCGTCGCGGACTGCACGTCGCCGTCTTCTGGGGCCGGCGTCGAGTGCAACGCCGGAGAGGCAGCTTGAGCGCTGAAGAGCTTCTCCTCCGCGGTTGGGCACAGAACCAATGTGTCAGCTGCTTTCATTCCTGTACATGCACACACAAAATTCACATCGTCTTCAGCAAGGAATTCCTGCAGAAACCGGTCTATGTCTGCAGTCGCCGTGTCTTCACTTGTGGCTGAATTTGCGGTTGTCCATTCTTGTACCTGTATTTCCTACCGCACCACTCGTATTTTGCATGCTCGCTAACTTGGTTGCAATAGCTGCCGCCAGATCGTGAACGGTGCTGAAAGCACTGAGGGGCTTAGTCGCAACGGGGCTCGGAGAACTGAACGACAGCTTATTTGCGATGGCGGCAGCTAATTCGTCCACGCAGGCGGCAGAGTTCAAAGCCTTTTGGGCTGGCGGTGCTATTGGCAAGGAATTATTGCCGACTGGCGCCATCGGATGCGGACGCTGCAGTGCCTTGTAGGGGGTTGGAGGCCGTTTTGTTTTGCATGATGCGCTGTCCACTTTCTATGCGCGTTGCTATTTTGCTTGCTTCGTCAAACGTCGTTGGGTTCTGCGCAATCATGTACATGTATATATGTGGCTGTAACCCCTCCAAAAACCGGCGTAACAAAAGTTTTGTATTGTCATTGGTGGACGGGTTTGCCGAAGGATGCGCAATGAAAAAGGCGGACAGAAGGGCGTATCGAAACTCGTGAGACTCTCTTTCTGGGTCTGCCGGGAGACTTCTGGGCATGGGGTCTACTACCGTGCGTACAGCAATAGGAAGGGTATACGTGTGTTACCAATACTGCTCGGGCTTGACGTTGGCCAAGAGAACGCGGGCGAAATGAAACGTCGTGCGCGTAAGAGCTGTGCAGTTGGCAGTTGATGAGCTGGACGTGGAGATGAGTTGGAGATGAAGTGCAGTTGAGTGTTGGATGAGATGGAGAAGGCGTTGAGATGGGGTGAGATGGCGTTGAGGTGGAGATGAGACGAAGATGGCAGCCAAGAGCCAGTAGCAGCCACAAGCTAGTAATAGAGCCAACAGTAGCAGTAGCCAAAGGCCAGTAGAAGCGAGCCACAAGCAGTAGTGTAGTAGCCAACAGCAGTGCCACAGGCAAAGCAGCAGTAGCCAACCCAAAGCAGTAGTCGAGAACAGTGTAGGAGCCAAAAGTCAGTAGTAGCAAGCGCCCAAAAGCAATAGTAAAAGTAGCGAACAGTCAGAAACAGCCACAAACAGCAGTAGCGAGTGAACAGTAGCCAAACAAAAGTACGTAGTATTACTACAGTAGTACGACGGTCCAGGCAATATTTCTCGAAAGAATAATAAAAAGAACTGTAAAGAAAAAACTCATAGAGACTCGGCCGCTAGCATAGCGAATAAATACAGCATGCATACAACACATCAAAGAACATAAAACTTCATCATATTTAAAACTTGTCATACACTACCATGGATAAAACACGTTGTTCAGCCGGTAATAAACATTTGCTCCATATTTGCCCACTTTCGCTTATGTTCTGATAATTTAGCGTTCAGTTGCCTGCATTCCTCGTCCTTTCTTTTGAGATCTTCCGCCTGAGTGTGCATGGCTCTCTCCATCTTTGAGATCTTTTCTTCTTTGCTCCCGATGTTCAACTCCAGTTTGGCGTTCACCGCTTCCTTCTCTTCCACCAGCTGTCGAGCTCTCTTTAACTCTTTCTCCACATTGGACAACTTCTGCGACGTCCTACACGGTAAGTGGAAATATGAAAGAAGAACATACTCAATCTCCGAGTGCATTGGAACTGTATCTACAGGACAAGCATGTGCATATGCAGACAGGCATGTTGTGTACAATATTAGTTTAGTTTCCATGCGAGCTTACGTATCGTAGTTGCTCTTCAAGTTCTGGTAGCGCTTGAAGAGGTCGGTCATCTCTCTTTCGCTTTGAATGTCCTGTTTGGACACGTCCAGCGCTTTCGTCAGGTTATCCACCCTTCACACAACACACGCTACTGCAGCAGGCAATCAGTGAAGCCTCAGTCACTGTACGTACAGTAGGAACTAATTTGCACCATTACATCATACAGAGTTGAGTATGATTAGAACTGGCAGAAGGGAAGCAGTAGCAGTTACTTTGCCTGGGTCTCGTCCAGTTGTGCTGAGAGCAGTTCCACCTGCTGTTTCGTGTCCAGGACGGTCCTTTCCGCCGTGTTCAAGTCCGTGCGTAGCGTAGTTCGCTCCTCTTGCAGCTCGGCCACCATAGCCTTGCTTTGGTCGTTGGCCGCTTCTGCCTCGCTGACCAAACGCAAGAGCTGTTGCAGCTGAAGACACGACACAATCTGTTTGTTCCTTCACTCACTCACAGCAGAGGACGGTACGTGCTGCATAGAGCTGGCAAGCACGTATGGCCTGAGTTACTATTACAATTTACGTGTTGAAATTTACGCTAAAATAGATACGTAGGTACTTGGTAAACAAACAGCACGTGTACATGGTCACACCACCACATGAATATGCAAACGTACGCACCTCAGTTTTTTGCTTCAGCTCTCGCTCCTTTGACGCGATGTGCAGACGGCGAGCAGAACGCACCTACATACCGCGTACAGTACAGTACGTAGTAAGCCACACATACTCTATGTAAGTATGTACGTATGTATGTATGTATGTATGTATGTATGTCTGTCTGTATGTCTGTATGTATGTATGTATGTATGTATGTATGTATGTATGTACATATGTATGTATGTATGTATGTATGTATGTATGTATGTATGTATGTATGTATGTATATATGTACGTAATGTGCAGTACACAGGTATAGTCTGGCCAATTGCAGTTGGCACCTGAACTCAAGGCGCATTGCGTAAAATAGATTTACAAATGCGGATTTCTGTCCACGCTTCGTGTACTCCTATTTAGCAGAAGTACATGCAAACTACGCAACTCGCCTTGAGTTCAGGTGCCAACTGTTATTGGCCAGACTATAGTAAGTCCAATAACACAGGTAGACACTAGGAGCACATTTTTTTCAATCTTCTGCAGCAAGTCGTCCGCCAGTCCCTCTTCCTCTTCGTTGTTTCCGTTGGTGAGGAGAAGAGGAACGCCTACTCCGTTGCCGTGCTGCAGCTGAGAAGAGGAGGAGGAGGAGGAAGCTGTCGCGCCTTCCTTCACTCCCACATCGCTCAACGACGCCGCTATGAGCTCACTCAACCTGCAGCCACACACACGACTACTGTGTCAGTAGCGCGCTAGACACGTGGTGAGTAAACTCACGGTGAATTCACGGTGAGTTTGAACTTTGAGTTTTATTTTTCGTGTAGAGCATTCTCACTTGCTCCCACGCGCAAAATTTTCTCACCTGTTCACACCTGGTGAGTTACAAACCTGTGCTTCATCACATACTTATGGGGAATTCCCCGTGAGTTTACTCATCACGTGTGTAGCCCGCTAGTGTCAGCAGTTAGACAAGCAATATGAGTGACCATGAGTAAATTCTTACACCTGTACATACAGTGATAATTGTTGGTGTTCGGAACAATGCAGCACCAGATTGAACGTGTCGTGAATCACTTCCTTTCTGCCGCACGTGATTCCGAAGGCGAGAAACGGAAGCAGTCGCTCATCCTGCAATAAATAACCAATAATTTACACCTACGTATTTCCACGTACATGCATGCATACTGACTAGCAAAGTACAGTACGTTATAGGTAAACTCGGAATACATACACATACCTTTAGGAGCCCCCAGTATTGCTTCTTATGTGGATGGGAGTGATCTTTCAATGCAATCAACAACTGAAACACCTCCAGAATTATTTCTACGCCCGCCCCCCTGCAAAAGAACAAAGGACACACTGCACATGCAAAGCCACCGAACGTTCACATATACACTTGGCATACCCCCAGGCTGGGACTCCGTCCTTGCAGTTGCGACTGGGATGTGTTCGGAAAACGACCGGATTCGAGAGCATCTGGAACTCGGCGATGTTAGTGCACAGATCAGTACCAATTCTAATCACCATGTCACTTCGCATCTCATCATCTTTCGATATCACTACACAACAATCATAAACCCCAATAATTATGGTCAATACGAAAGCATTATCCACAGAACACAGAATAGCTGCCTTCGGCTTATCAGAAAGATAGCAGCAGCGAACCTGTGGCCAGTTTCAACCCCTCAGCGATGCGACGACACTGACAAGACACGAGCGCGTCTCCCGCGTCCACCGTAGTCTTCACGCTCATCTCCACCAGTTGCAGCAGACAGTCCCGCGGCGCAACGTCTTTAATCTTGTGGCCAGAAGTTACTACTGCCTACAACATCAGCCCACTCCTCAATGCCCCACTCCCATTCTCTCCGTGTAACACGTAACACGGAGAGAATACGTGTGTAACACGGAGAGAATGGGAGTGTACGTATCAGGACGCACTCAGCAACGGTAGGGTAAACCTGCACACCGCAATGCAGTGGTACGCATACCATACCTCCACAACCATCTCCAGTACTCGCATAGCTTCGAGTGGAAGGTGAGGAAAGCAAGGCTCGTCTTTCGACGCCAGGCTCGCGTGCTGAAGGACAGCCAAGAGGGGAGTGGTTTGACTTGTGGAGTCGGGAGGTCCGGCATTCATCAACGCTTTGCATGTCAGCTCCTTCAAAGAGTCTATCGAGCAGAAGGTCAGCAGGAGGTCGTAGAGCTGCAATAAGAGATGAGGCTGCATACTGTACGTACCTTGCACCGCCTTTTGGAAAGCTACTCTTTGCGTGATGGTATTGTAATCTATTCACTGAGTGATTGCGAAGATTCTTGAAGTCGCGCAAGACATATTTGCGTTATTTTCATAAAAATGACTACATACAAAGACTACAACAAAACAACAACTGCAGCACATTCCGCATTCTCACGTGAGCATGCATACCTTGGCCAATTGTTCCCTGTTATTTTTGTCCGTGCCCAGGTGCACAAGAAGGGCCGCCAATCTCTCGAAGCCAATTTCCAGCCCCTTGTATCCCAACAGCGACTTGCCCAGAGGCGACAGGGACGGCTGAGTTGCGCCCAATTTGTACACTTGCGCGGAAGAGAAATCCTGCTGCTGGCTCATCACCAGGCGCCCCAACAGATCCATGGCTCCGTAGCGAGTCATACCGTCTTTCTTCTGCAGCGCATTGAAAAGGCAGTTGAAAGTTTCTGTGGCGTCGCGAGTTGTAAACACCTGCAAACGCAAAGCGACATCACCTGCTAAGCGACGAGATTCTGAACTACACAAGAACAGCTTTGCTCTTGTCCAAAGTGAGGAATGCAACTGTTTATTGTGTGAAGACAAGACATTGCTTGCACAATATACACTGTTACAGAGATAGCCTGTGTGTATACATAATGTACGTATTCAGTGTTCGGCTTTTATGTAGTGCGCCAGTGGTACGTATGTACGTACGGTGTTTGGAAGACTGTTCGCCTCCAAGTGACCAAGAAGGGAGAGGCTAGAGATGCGGATGAATGTGGACTGGTGTGACCGTAGATCCACCAGTCGCCAGTAGAGCGCGTTGTTGGATTGCTGCAACAGGAGAACATTCGCACATCAATAATCTCCGCCCCGCGGGCGGCCATCAACTACGGTACGAAGACGGAAGAAGATCTCGCTCTCACTCACGTTTCTGCAGATCAGCTCGTGTACGTAGGGCACATTCGTACACAGGTTGTTCAAGATTCCTAGACAGAAGGGAATCCACTGCGACTCCTTTTCCTTGCAGCTGCAGCAACACGCAAAACAGCACCGTCAAAAACCAGAAATATATAACATTGGAAGAGGGGGAGGAATATGCATGAGAGGCTGAAGCAAGGACAGCGACCAAGTATTGATCGACATGAATCACTTTGAGAATAGGAGGGGGGGCCTAGATGAGGGCGTCCGGCTGTGTCCATGACGGTGACGTTTAGTAGGGACTAGTTTGGTATTGCCACACTTATACCCACCCGAGATTCTCGCTAGAAACAGACATGAAGTCACCAAGAAACAGGAAACAAGCGAAGTGCACACACAAGTGTAAGGCATGTAGTAGAGTGAGTGGTAGTAAATGCATTGTGGAAGAAACGGGCTATGCATGACTCAATACACTATACGGTGGTGGCCTGACAGTGGTCAGTCAAAGAAATTACTAATATCTGCATGAGGGGACAGAACCAGTTTTGTAGGGAGACAGATTCAGTAGTTAAGGGGAGCTATTGATTTTTTCCACCATAATAAGCGTTATCAAAGCGATTCATGTCGATGAGTAGATTCGTATATTATGCGACTGCGTCGTAGTATGTCGTATATGCAACGTTTGCGATTCGTATACTGTACGACCGACGTGACAAATGCGAGCTTGAGGGTCGTACGTATGTATATACCACACACGAACAAAACTTTGTTCACCAATGCGACCGTCCGTCGTATGTATGTACACGACTCGCAAAGGTCGCAATCGTTCTCCTCTGAGCGCACAAAAAAACAGCGAACAATGTGACAGGCCCAGGCCGGACTGAAAAAGCAAAAACCTACTGCAAGAAAAATTAGCCCTGAAAACACAGCAAAAAGAATTGCCAATATACCCCTAGGCAACCTGCCATCCGTAAAACAGCACTACTAGCACTCTGGACAACACTGCAGCACGATTGTACTCAGCCTAAGTACGTAGGCTACATAGTACGTCCCTATACAATGCTCTATATGCATGTGCATACATACCTACGCACGCACACAATGACGTACAGAATGCGTACATACACGAACGACAAGCGGACAGGTGGCAGGAGGCCCGCCATCCGCCGTCGAGTTTCGCACGTAGGTTCACCGGCGACCACAGCAAGAAGAAAAACGGCGCAAGACGGAAGACCACCAAGTGTGGAAACAAAGCCGCCGTTGAAGTGTGCAGAGTACAGTAACCGTATGTAGATAAGAACAGACGAAAGCAATCGCACCACCTCTCAGCTCGAAGGCAACTCTTGACCACGAAACAAGATCAACTAATCCAACTAATCCATAGGGCTACATAGTGCAACAAGAAATGCAACAAGACTACACGCTAGTAAATTAGGATTATCGTAATATAAGTACGAACGAACACAACAGCCACTGCCTCTTGTGTGTCGCAACACGACAGTCGCTTCGCGACTCGAACCAAAGCCCAAAAGACACCGGCGCGGATTTACATTAGGCCGGCCTAATATCTTACAACGCATGTCGTGGAGGAAAGTCGGACATGGGGTTGGTTCAGACATCAAAACTTTGCTCAACCTACAGTAGCCTATACGTTGTAACGTACGTATGTACTATGCAGCTGAGCAACAAAACAATTGGGTCAGGATTCGAGATACGAATCGTCTGTTCGCTCGGTCACAAGCAAGATATGGGGAAAAATCTTGGGTTCTCGACACTTCCAATCCAACCCTCTGTCCGATCACCCCTCCCCCAAATAATGGCAGAATCGAAAAGCGTGGGCTCACATTTCCTTGATGAGAAAGCTGATCAAGTCAGTCGTCCAACTGGATTCCAGCTCCAACTGCTTGTCATAGGTGAACAGCTGCATCAGCTTCAGACTTTTCACCAGCCATTCAGGCCCGAGATTGGAACGCAAGGAATGATTGAGCAACTGGTACACCGCGTTGCAACCTTTCATCTCACCAGCCATGAACGAACGCGCGGGGATGTTGAATAACACTGAAATACCCACGCCACATCGCATCATACGAAGTCGCAGTATTTTCTCACAGTGGTAGAAGAAGGGGCAATACCGAGATTGTATAGGAAGGTGTGTAGTTTGGTCCTCAGGGATAGAGCGATGTGGCAGGAAGGCAGGAGGTGACAGCAAAGTGATAGAAGCTCAGTCAACTGCGCATTGGCCACTGTCACGCGATTAGCGCCTTTACTGTCGCATACTGTTTCATTCAGCGCCTGAAAGTCATCACAATCCAACGCCACGCACTGCAGGTACACAGAAACTGTCAATTACTATTACTGCCCCCTCGCTGCAGCACAGAAGGCACTTTCTACTGCGCATGTATGTACTGTTACGTACTGCATACGTATGGCAATAGCGTCCGAGGCCAGTAGTGTACGTAATCAGTTCTATGTATGTAAGGTGAGCTTAGCCAACAGTCCTGGACTGGACCGGCCCCTGGTGGGGTGCCTAAGTCCACAGCTGTATCCGAGGGTAACGGGATCGATTCCCGTTCGGTCCTATTTCTCTCTCTCCTTTTCGGGGCCCGGCTATAGCCATGCGGAAGGCGGCAAGTCACAGTACATACATACGTATGATTGAACGGGGAAATTCGGATCGGATCATCTGGTAAAGGTAATATAGCTGACCGAATTACCCCGCACTACGGTACGGTACGTATTGCATAATCCAGGCGTCCATGCTTCTTACCTCTAATGCGTCTTCCAATTTCGCTTCCAAGGCGCTGTCTCCCAGGCGACGACGGCATACTTGTGCGGCCAGCACACACCGTTGAACCAGTCGGTCCATGGCGACACTCCGCTCACTACGGCACCACGCAGATCCGATCCGAGCCGGAGCAAAACGTCGTCGATGCCGATTGCCGAGAAGTAGAGCTACTGCGGAACCGCGTGTAGAAGCTGGGCAACTAGGACAGAGGAGCGACCGGTCTCCGCAGGCGAAAAGAGAGAACTGGCTGAAATACGGGAGGGAGCGCGAAACATTGACAAGCAGCGGAAATGTAAAGTACAAACGGAAGCTGCTACGCAGGAAATATGAAATGTTTCCGCCGGCTTTGTATGTCAAATGTACGTACATAAACATACGCACGTATCACAATCGCATCAATGTATGCACTTCCGCTGTGGGAGTATGTATACCAAACGGCAGCGCCAAAGCTCTTGTATTCAGCGCAGCACGACACGCCGAAGAACACCCCAAAAAACATGCGATTTGGGTGATCCGAAGGAACCACTGGGTATTTTTTAATATGAGGCATACCATTCAACGCGTCGTGACGAGAGGAATCGATCGGTACCTGCGGCGCCTCTCTAAGTTGCCTCTACGCAACGTTATCCAAGAAAAACGTGTTTGAAAAAGTTATCGTTTCAATCAAGAATAGCGCCACAGATAGGCCGTTTCAAGAGGCGCTCTATGGCGCGTTAAAGAGATCTTGTAGCAAGCTTTCGATCGATATCTTGAACTTCTTCCAACTCGATTTTGTTGGCCCAGGAGAGAGCTGGACTGCATTTAGATAGTTGTACATGCATAGACAGTTGTCCCTGCATAGTACAAAGACGAGCGCAGAGAGCGCGACCGGAGCGGAAAGAGCGAACGGAAAACAAGCAGACGGATGATCGTATGGTGTCAGGAAGTGAAAACAGCTGGAATAGGTGTCGTTGAAATAAGGGCCGGCGTAGGAAAGTGCCAAAATAGATTATACTTGAGCACGTACTCCTAGAGCGCGCGCTTTAGGAGTACATGACTTTAGCAGGCGGTACCGTAACTACCACCTGCTCATCAATCACTCAAGTATAATCTTTTTTGGCACTTTCCTATTCCAGCCCTTATTTCAACGACACCTATTTGGATATCACCAGATACTTCACCAGTAGTACAGGAGTCCACGCTCAGAAAAACATGCGGATGAGGCCCTCGAGGTGCCAAGCAAAGCAACTATAGGGTGTTCCATAATAAACTCACCGGATGTTTGTGCCTCTCATTCATCAACGGAGCATTCGATTTCAGTACGCTCTTTTACATTTGGTAGCTACGGCTTCTAAAATGGTGCAGGCAAAATTTCAGCCCTGTAGTCCTTCTTCGAAGGAAGGTATGAAAGCTCAAACTTTTGGACACAAAAATTCACGTTTTTTTCACTATGGGGCTAAACCCGGGTTTAAGGCCGAAGTTAGCACTCCACGGATGAGTTTCTTCAATTTTATTCACAATAGCGCAGTAAATTTGGTTCTGCCGCGTCTTTCATGGGATATTGGACAGGATTTGAAGATGTATTTGCTTTTGGATGGTAGAATAGGCTCTTTATTGTGGTACAACATAAGGCAAATCCTCGATTTCTGAGGTCAGCCTTTCTGAGTTGGTTTGAGCCACTTCCTGTTGGCCTAGAAAGTTGAAATTTTGCGTGCATAAACTTTGAAGCCTTGGCTACTAATTGCAAAAGACCGCATTTGAAAATGACACCCCACTGTGGAGATAGACACAAACAGCCGGTGAGTATATTGTGGAAGGAACACTCTGTATAACAGTATGGTGGTGAGATGTATTGTATGTACCTGGACGATGATGATGCCGGTGGATAGGTCAGAGTAGAGCCAGTTCACGTGGGAATCTACGCCCATACTGTTCATCCAGTTGCGATACGTCTTCTCCTCTCGAGTCTCCTCCAGCTCAGAAAAGTCCTCTGAAGCACACTCTCATTATTATTATTATTACAGTACAATGGTGTGGTACGCCTACTACGGATTCGGTGTGGAGGAAAGCCTAACCAGTTTCTCCTTCCTCCAAGGGTTTGAGAGCGGGCCAGGTGTTGAAGAGGTTGGCGACGAAGGCCAAGTTGAGCTTGTAGACGCCGTTGGCCACGTCCTGAGCACCGACGAAGGCGCGACACTCCAGCTTCTCCGCCTCCCCCAACATCGCCTCCGCCCGCCCCCCCTGTACACACACACACACACTTTAGTAGCCATACACAAAGAATATCCATAACTCCGATCTCTCTCTCTCTCTCTCACACACAAACGCCACCGTGTTCAGAAGAAAGCTACTTTTTCGTTTTCGTCTACTGTTTCTAGGGGTGCGCGCAAGTAGTGGAAAGAGGGTAAGTGTACATGAATGAGGAGCGGGTCCTTGGTGACTCCTCTGTCTTTGGGGGCGATCTGATTCATGAGTCGTGTGTAGATTTCGGAGTCCTGGATGTCGGTGGTGAAGTTGTGGAGGCGTCTGTCTGTGCCGTCGGCCTCCAGGTGGTAGTTGACCCATCGAATGAGGATCTGCTCCGGACTCAGCTTCTGCAGATCCGCCAGCGTCTCTCCCTCCTTCAGCAGACGCACCAGCTCCGGTACGTGCACCAAGTCGATATGATTGAGCAGTCCAATCTAGTACAACAAACACAAAAGTCAATACAAACCTGCATCATCATGAGTTGGAAAGCTTGAGAAAGCACGTACGGAAGGAATGCGTGCATTGCGTACCCTGATAATTTGCCACAGTAGTTTGAGTATGAGATGGGGTTTGCCCTGGGCGAGGTCGTCGGCGTCGATGTTGACGATGGAGCAGCCGACGGAGGCGGCCGAGTTAAGCGCCAGCGTCAAATTCTCCCGCTTCATGTACGCGGTCAGATTGCGCTTCTTGTTCATCGCTCGCTCGTCTATCGTGCTTTTTACCGCCAAATTGATCAACTTACTGCAACACACACACACAGCCTACGCACGTACTGCTGTACCCAACGCACAAACATTCGGTACTCATATATATATACGGGCGGGTGAGTAAAAGGGGAGCCAGAAGGAACGGAATTTGGCTGCATATAGTGTGTACGGCATGTACAGTACATACCAGAGGACGAGTCCATCGCCGACTTTTTGGTAGAGGTCGTCGTCCACCTGCTGTGAAATGGGCAAGAGATGCTGCAAGTCAGAGTCCTCCGCCAAGTTGTAATTTATCCAAACGGAAAAAGCCACCCTCTCCTGCACGCACACACAACACAACACTCAAAGAGCGACATAATGCAAACGTGTCCAAGCAGTACGTGTGTGTGTATACATGTCAAGTAAGTTGCCAAGTACAGAAAGTTACCTACCGCTTGTCGTTTGCCCCTCGCTCCACCGTGTACTATGGGGTAAGCCCGACCATGGGAAAATCCGGCCATAAGTTTAGGGCTGCATATCTCAGCCATAAGTTTAGGGCTGCATATCTCAGCAAGCAAATGGACCGATTGTGACATTGTGAGCTATTTTGTTCATCATTTGCTGAAACAACGATTCCAAAGGTAAGGAGCTTTGTGGGTGGCCGAGGTTATCCCATGACCGGGTTTACGCACCATCTCGAGTAAATCAACGAGTCAACAAGTTTGATATCAATCGATTCCTTGAACTCTGCTCTTTCAAATGAGCTATTTGGTTCATCATTTGCTGAAACAGCAAGTTCAAAAGAGCTTAGGTGACCGGGTTTACGAACCCCTCAGTACCCTATTATACGTTGCATTTCAAGGACTCACCACCAACCCACATCGACCTTACCTTAGACAGGGGATCCGGCGCCGGTCCGGCCACGTTCTGGACCCACGGCTCTAGCTTCACCAGCCAGCATCCATCGTTGGGGCGTCTAGCGAGGAAGGAGGCGCGCAGTGTCCTCTCCAGATGGGTGCGCAGCCAGGCCGTGGCGTCCGCCCCGCCGCCCGTCGGCAGCTGCGCGTCGCGCAGACAGCACTTCAGACCCGCCACCGGCAACGCCGCGTCTTCTGACCGCAGCAGACGCACCTTTAACATGCAAGTAAAATGGAAAAAAGTCACGCAGAAAAGGTGCATGGGTAGAGAGGGGTAATTTGGGCCACATAGACAGACCTATCGCCAATTTGGCGCCGCGTTTCCGTCCGCAGCAAACGCACCTTTAAAAACAGATAATTGTAACTTTTTGGTCAAAAACCGTTTCAGGTGGATTGAAGAATTGCAAGAGTCTCATTGGCCAGAATATTTTGATGCACGCAAAAGGAAAATAGGCACGCAACAGGGAAAACAATGTGAACTAATGGGTAGAACGGGGAAATTCGGGCAAAACAGAGTCCTATCGCCATTATTTTGAAAAGCGGTAGAGAGAGCAAGGAAAGAAGGAAGGAGATCTACTAATGAGTTTTATGTAGTTTACAGGGTGTCCCAGAAATTGTGCCGATATTACGGGACGGAATAGTGCCCTTTCAAAATTCTCGCTCCCTCCCTTCGCTCAGAAAAGAGGGCCCTGTTTGAGCGGACCCGTGACGTCAGAATGGGGATAGAAAAGAGGATAGGTCTGTCGGTCTGTGCCCTTCCGCTACTAAGGGTCAGATCAGCACGTTTTACTACTGTGTACGTACGTACATACAGTATATGTACGTAACTTTTGTTCGCACTTGCGTCTTCGTTTTTCATCATCAATAACTCTAAAAAGCAGACTTTATAATGAAAACGGGTTTGCTTCTAATGTAGCATAATTCAAGGGCTGCAGGGTAGTGTTTGCATGATTGCTCTGCGCCTTACCGTTTGAGAATAATAGCGATTCCCGTGAACCTCATCAAAAAAGATTTTTGACATCGTAAAGCAAGTAATAGGGGGCCACCTTACGGTCACACCTCACACAAGATAATCGGCAGCTGAAGAAATGGATAATGTCGCAGCAGCTACGTATCTCATTGGGTAGGGAGCTGGGGAAGATGAAAATACAGCGCTCCTCTCGTACGTATGTACAGTGTGCAGTACATGCAAATCAGATATACAGTACTTCTGCAAAAGTAAGTAGGCGGTCAAAAGTTCCTTTCCTTGGCTGATCTCGTTTGTATTGCCCTGCTATAAAGTTGTCTATGAAAGAACCAGCATAATAAAAGCACCCCCGCAGAGAATGTGGGTAATTTTGTACACACCTGCGTTGAAGCCTTGGCTACAAAATAAAAGAAGCCGCATGAAAATCTAAGATGTGGTTCCAGAGTTACATGCACGGAAAGGTGGACGGTTTATTTTGAGACACTCTGTATTTCCGCCTTTACTGTACGCCTGTGCAATCTTCAAACGTTTCGCCGCCGCAATAAGCGTTTGACCCTATTATTGGCTTCCTTCAGCAGACAGCACAAAACGTGCCGTTCATGTAATGTATATGTATACACAATACCGTATTTACCGGTGCATAGCCCCCCCCCCCCCTAATGGAAGCTCCATATTCAGACGTGGGCCTGGGGGTGAGGGGGGGTATGTTGAACGCACCCCCACCCCTACCTCTCCATACCCCCACCCGTACCCCCAGGAAAAATGAAAAGCAACATACCCCCGCGTACCCCCAGAAAAAAACAGCACTACGTATCCCCACCGTGTAACCCCAAACTTGAAATCAGCAGTTTGTCTGCCAGGACACGTACCCCCACCCTTTTTTCCTCTGGCTTACATCCATGCTCAGACTTTTTACATACTACTCCACAAAGTGCATGCATTGTCAAGAATTGTTGTTTGTAGTTGCACAATGTAGTGAATAGTTTTATATAATGGTTTATCCCTATCATTCTAGAGAAGTTGCTAAAGTATTCAACAGTGGAAATTCGATTCGAACACATACTTACACACCACTCTTATCAACCCACCACTGCATTTTGTATAAATATTACAAGGTGCACAATAAAAACTGTTGCACTGTGTGCAAAAAATAGTGCTCATTTTTTTCTGGGGATAGATATAGACTTTGTGGGGTTATGTAGCACACCATTTACAGTTGGGGGTACGTAAATATGCTAGGGGTACGTGAGGTTTTTTTCTTGGGGGTACGTAAAAAATCTGGGGGTACGTGGCCAAAAAAATTTTTTTGGGTGGGGGTACGCAACACCCCCCACTTTTGACCTCCTGCATACCCCCACTGACAGACCCCCACCCTCAAAACCGTGCCCACGTCTGCATATTGGCAAAACATAAAAAGTGCTCAATGCATAGCCCCACCCAATGCATAGCCCCATGTAGGACCTCTTAATTTTTGTATATCCCCATGGGCTATGCACCGGTAAATACAGTACTAGGCCGCGGCCGCGCTACGTCACATTTCACATACATACACTGTGTATGTGTAGTAGGTGCCCCTACTTTGCACTACACTACACTACACAGTTAATACACACCCTTGTTTTCACCTTGACAGGCGAGCAAGGATAGAAAATAAAAGACTGACCAGGGGTCGAAAAAACTTGAGGTTGCTGGCTGGCTGGCTGCTCAACTTTTAGGAGGAAAATAGGGAGAAAAGAGGGACCAACGAACGCTTCAAAAGGGGGACCTAAGACGCAACGGGCCGAGGGGTCTCTTTTCACGTCTGCTTGCCATCAGCCCAACTCCTTCGCTTTTCTGTCCCCATTCTGACGTCACAACTTTTGGCTGGGGGAAGGAAGGTCCGTCCGAGCGAGCATTTTGAAAGGGCACTATTTTCTGCTATTTTTCATCAAGCGACGTCCCTTTTTAAATTTTTACAGTACTGCACCTACCTCGTCCTCTTTCACTCTCTCTTGTTCGTTGCCGAAATCCACGAATCGAACGCGCAGGCCGCTGGGCGCCGACGCCGGTGACGTCACCACGGCGCGATACCATTGGCTGTTTTCTCGATAGCGCGCAGCCAGGACCAATCCGCGTTCCTCCAGCGCCTCCCTGGTCAGGCGCCGTTGATCCGGCGCCAAGGAGGAGTAGAAGCGGGTCATATCTTTCAGGAGCAACTGCAGACTTCGACCCAGTCCCTGATCCTTGAGGGTCAGCCAGAAAGATGCCGGAATCTCCACCGTTGACAGCACCACCTGACGCTTCTGGCCCAACAACTCATCGTCAGGAATGGAGGGGATGCTCATCATCTGCAAAAATGTCGTCAATTCCACGGAATTTGATGATGACACGGCAATAGCACATAATTATGTTTTGTCTAGGACATTAGGCGTGCGATACGTTTTCTTGCCTAATGTCTCACCCTTTTTGCTCAACACTATAGGATAGTCTGAGGGAAAGTGGGACACGGGGCAAAATGGGGCACCCAACCTTTAACTTGCCGCCATATCTCCATGATGAGCAGGACAAAACCCAATAACCATGGTACCATTGTGATCGTTGAATTCTCCTCTTTCGCTTGAGCTACTAACTTCACTATTTGCTGAAACATCATCTCCACTGGTTGACGTTTTTCTGCAGGAGGTCGAGTCAAAATGGTCAAACTTTGGACAGTGCGTAAATACACCCTGTAGGTGATAATGGAACACCCGGTATGTGGGGGGCAAAGGGGAATGGTACCCTACCGGATCCACGGTGTATCTTTTTTCACTTTTCTTGCCGACTGTCCTTGAAAAAATCGAGGTGTTCCATCGAAATTCATCAAAAATTATTGCAAAACTTTTGAATGAGACTGTATTGCAGCTCTCTCAGGCAACCGCATTTTGAGTCAATTTGTCCATACCAGTGGCCCTTTACAGCTTCGCAGTAATAGTAATATCCATTTGCAGATCTAGCAACCCTTTTGCAAAATCTGGCAACCCTGTTGTAGATCGTGATCTGTCAACATATTATGCATCTGGCAACCATTTTGGGCAGTTGGCAAAAAGTATATCGGGCAACCCTATCTCAGAGTTGGCAACCCAAAACAGTAAATGCATAATAACGCAGGACACGATGAAATAGTCCTTAGCGCGGCTACTCTATAAAACACACCCCGACCTGGCGTCATTGTTGACAACAACTCGTTCATTTGTTGTCCGTTTTGTTGTTTATTGTCCGTTTTTATATGGGTGTTGTCGGTTTTGTCCGTTCGACAACGCCCATAAACGGACATGAACAAAACCGACAACACCCATATATATAAAAACGGACAACAAACAATAAAGCGGGCAACAAATGAACGAGTTGTTGTCAACAATGACGCCAGGTCGGGGTATTGAGGAGGTACAAGAGGGAAAGTTTGAGAAATTGAGCCGTGCAGTCAGATGGGGACGTGCGCCAAGAGGGGCGTAATCCCGTACTGCGCTGCGTGTTTGACTCACGCACTGGCTGCCAAATTTTTCAGACTGGCTTCTCTCGTCCTCGCATCTCTTAGTAAATGTATGAATACGCGCGGGAGCATGCATGCTTGTACCTACCTTTTTGAGCTCTTCGCCAGTAGCAAATGCTTCGTTTTCCGCGACAGTTGAATTCGTTGTGGTTGATACTTTGGACGAATCCATGCCAAACGAGCTGTCCAAATCACCCGCCGTGATCTGGGGCGGCGGCGTCGTCTTCTCTTCCTTTCCACCCACCTCCTCAGCTCCAGCCAAGGGAACCGTGTATGCTACAACAACGCACATACACTTACACGTGACGATGCGTTCAGTACGCCGTGCAGAGAAACAATTCGACTAGGTACTCACATTACTTGACTTGTTGATCCTTAGTGGTCGCAAAATGGAGCAATTAAGAAGGAAAATGTCAAAAAGTTTATACTTGAGAACTTTTCATAACGTATGAAAACGACACTTTACCGGGCGTTCGATACTTTTCTATTGCTTCCCCGTAAAGGTGTCGGCAAAAATGTATACTATTGAAAAGAGGATGGAGATGGAACCACACAACCTCATATATTGGCGCGAATACTGGATGAGTCAGAGTGATTGCAGGCCTCTTCTTTCGTTTACACTACAGATACGTCAGTTCATTCTTCCCCTAAGCCCCCTTTTATATATTCTTGGTCCTTGCTGGGCCTACCCATGGGTGTAATGGCTGCGTAACCATCGGATGCAGCAGACGTAACAGGAGATTCATCAGCTGCTGCAGTCTGCTCCTCTGCTGGAGATTCTACATCCTCCTCGTAGTTGGTAACCATATGGCGTTCCTCATCTTCCCTTCAAGCAGCAGCACAGCGTGATGACAACAATAAGCATAAAGCGGGTGAAGTCAGTCACTCCGCAATCATGATCGGCATGAGCATCGTTGAAAATACGAAATATAGCGTGGGGCAAATCCGCCCACCCTATGGCGGTTCAAAAAACCAGGGCGCTCGAAAATGTACCGTATTTTTGGGTGTATAGCCCCAAAAGTCCAGAGGTCCAATGGGGGGTTATACACTGGGGCATATACAATGAGGGGGGGGGGGGGGGAGGAATAAATATGGGACAAAATTTATGTTTTTGAGCGGGTGTGTAGAGGCATGTTTTTGAGGTCAAAAGTGTGTGTTTTAGGGCATAATCGCGGTCAAAACAGGGTTATTCTAGTACAAGACATGCCCAGATAAGCTTATATGCATAGTAGCTTGGTGTAGGAGTAGCTATAGAGCCTAGCTTATGACTGGCTTACATAGGTAGGCTAGGTACCTTCCAGTACATGGGGGTCATATGCCAGGGGGATATACATAGGACAAAATTTATGTTTTGCCAATGGGGGTTATACACTGGGGGGATATACCAGGGGGATATACATGGGACAAAATTTATGTTTTGCCAATGGGGGTTATACACTGGGGGATATACAAAGGGGGATATACACCAAAAAATACTAACTCTTCCGCGTCTGTTTCTTCGTTCCTAGCCACAACTAACACAACACCCTTGGCTAGGTGTGGGGGTGAAACATCGCAACATGAACCAACGGTTTGCCCCACGTGGCATGTTACGTACTGCGTACGTATGGTAATAGCATCCGAGGACAGTAGTGCGCACGTAAACTGTAAGGCGAGTTTAGCCATCTGTCCTTGGAACGGTACTTGGTGGTGTGCCTAAGTCCACAGCTGTGACCGAGGGTAGCGGGTTCGATTCCCGTTGGGTCTAATATCTCTCCCCTTCAGGGGCCCGGCTATCGCCATACGGAACGCGGCACGTCACACTATCTATACCTCCACACACACAACTTACTTTACCCCCTTTTCGCATACTTGTCGCTATCCATTCCGTGCGTCGCGGTTGACGAACCCGCAGTCACCGATTGAGCCGTTGTCTTCGTATGTGAGAAGCCAAGCGTGGTCGGCCTGCTCTCCGGTGCAGCGTCCTTTAACCGACGCACCGTCGGTGTAGGACCAGATGACACAGGAGAAAATGCAGCAGCAGCAGCAGCTGGATTTGGCACATTCCTACCACCAGTGCGACTGTTCGCCGTCGCCAATACTTTTGACGCAGTAGCAGCTGTTATCTTCTGGGGCGTTCTGGTAGCAGATGCAGTTGCAGCAGCTGGCCCTGGCAACTGTGGAGGAGGAGGAGGATGCTTGTCGCCTTCCTCATCGCTGCTCTCTTCTGAGGAGGAGATGGCTGGAGGAGGATGCTTGTCGCCTTCCTCATCGCTGGAGGAGGAGATGGCTGGAATGTTCATTGCGCTCCGCAAAGGGAGGAGAACGCTGTCGTCACTCGAGGCATCTTGCGTCTTCTCTTCTTCTTCCTCGCCAATCTCCGAAGATTCTGATGCGGCAGGTTGCGCTTTTTTCTGATTGCTTACATATTGGCTAATTTTTCTTTTTATAACATTCACGATAGCCTTCGTCTGGCCAAGGCGTTCCTTCGCCGCGAGTCCGCTCATATCGTAATACTTCTCGACGCCGGCTGTTACAGCTTCCCTCATTAGCGCCGGACATTTCTGCAAGAGATCGCCGGTGCTTCGGGCCTTGTGAACTAACGGAGTTGCAGCTCGCAAATCAGCGATTTCCTCAGGAACTGGCAGCGTTTCTCGCAGTAACCAAAACGCGTAAGCTATTGCTGCTTTTGCTGCTCCTTTCCCACTATTAAGCGCCGCGTTTCCTTTCTGCTCTGCGGATTCCGCAGCTTTATCACTGAAACAAACATACAAGACAATGGGCGCCACAGACGTGAACTCCGAAATCGCTCCGAATTCGGAGCCCTGACTATGCTGCAACCTGCAAAATTTCCCGAGTTACTCGCTCCGTTTCTCCAAGCGTGCGTGTGAGCAACCGAGTGTGTAATTCGGAGCAAACTCGGAGGACGTCTGTGGCGTCCCACTCAAAAGCATGCAAATATAGCACAGCCTAAGAAGGAAAAAAGCTGAATGTAAAACGCCCGTCGATTCAATTAGGCATGCACTCCTACAAAAAGAGGCGAGTCTAAGGGCGTCTTGTGGTCCCAAAAGGTCTGTACAGAAATACACACACCAAAATTGTGGCCCATTCACAGTAGAAGATATGCACTCGCGGCGTACGCCCAGCGTATCCATGAATTTGCATAGGTCGAGCCATGAACATGATGTTGAGTCGAGCGTACGCCCAGCGCAAGTCTCCGATAAGTGAATGGGACATTATTAGCCGCGTCAGAAATAGAATAGTGTGGGGGCAATCAATTGGGCCCCCGCTTTCCTTTCTCAGCAAGTGAAGGCTGAACCAAGAAGACTCTTACAGCACAGGATAATTCATCTCGAAAGTCCCTAAACTGAGAAAATGGTATCAACATGATCCTACTGCTTTTATCTGTCTAAAGCCCAAGTTTCTCTGATTCATCTGTCGCCTGCATTTGCTGCGATTCGTCCAAATTTGCCCCTGGCCCAATTTACCCCCCCCCCCCCCCGCCTCTTCCGTGCGACTACGCGGCTACGGGGAAATTTGAAACTTCAAAGCGTTGCCTTGTCCGAACTTACCCCACCATTATCCCCGCAAACCTCACCTAAACATCTCTCGATGAAGCTGCTGCAAGGTTCAATTGCCAACTGCGAGGTTCAATTGGATGATCCACTGGACAGCTTTTTGACCTTCAACACTTCATGCCTGATCGATCCTGAGCTAAGAAACATATAAAGAACATTTGTCAAGATCAATTATCAGTTAAAGGGCGGATGTGGCAAAGATTTCTCATAGTGAAGGCGAGGATCGATTTTTCAAATTTCCTTCAGTGAACTTATGCAGTTTTACATGCTAAATCGATCCCACCCACCTGTCTCAGACGCGATTTTGCCTCCTCGCAGAGAAAACCCACTTGTAAAGGGCGTTTCACAATAAATTGCGCGAAAACGTTGCGAAACATGCTGTACAAGTGGGTTTTCTCTGCGAGGAGGCAAAATCGCGTCGAGACAGGTGGGCGGGATCGATTCAGCATGTAAAACTGCATAGGTTCACCAAAGGAAATCTGAAAAATCGATCCTCGCCTTCACTATGGGCAAATCTTTGCCGCATCCGCTTATGTCCGCCTAAGCTCTCTAGAAGTCCGTGCCAAGAAGGAAAGTGAGCAAAGCAGTAGTAATTTCAGAAATTTATAAGTATAGGCTTAGGCTTACACTACCCTAAAGGCAGTCGTACAAGATGTACAGTCTATACGTGCCGGAGTATGTGGACCCACCCTCGCGTTCTGCCACTACTAGCTGTGATGGGTCCCGTAACGAATGCGTCTAAAAGATTACGGTAACGACCAGCGACGAAGCGCGCAGCGAGCAGAAGAAGAAAAGACGAAGCGAAGAAACGAAGCGCGCGTCGTTACCGTAATCTTTTAGACGCATTCGTTACGGGACCCATCACAGCAAGTGGCAGAAGGCGAGCGTGGGTCCAGCGTGGATACCGCATTCACCGGTGTATGTACAGCCCCTCCACTGTATATCTCCTCTGTGCGTAGAGCCCCATCCATAAGACAGCTCAATTATTGTACAGCACCGCTAGGGCTTTCTAGGGTACCGCGGGGTAAATCCAACCAAAGAAAAACCACTCGACTTACTGGCAGCTGTTTCTTCGATTTTCTTTTCAGAGGTCGGTATCTCACTGCTTGCATCCGCCATTATCTTTGCCCGTTTTAACGAACCGTGGAACAACGAGGGTCACTCACCAAAATAGTTAGCTTGGCAATTTCGTGCTATTCCAGGAAAATAGCTCGTTAGACAGCGAAAACTATCCAATGTCGGCAGTCTCGGTCTACACAAAGACCGCACAAAAATTTGCCCGCAAAGGATTCACCAACCCTTGAATGTTGATCAGTTCAGTGAGTGATCTGTTTACTTTATAACCAACCAACGATCAGACCTGGAAAAAGCAAAGAGTTTGTGATGATGTAAGGCACGAGAGGGACAAGTCATATTCGGACACGGACACACACGGTAGTCAAGAAGTCAGTCACGGTAAGGTACATTAGTCATATTTTTCCTGTTACATTTTTGTGGGTAGGTAGGTAGGTACTATGGGGTACACCCGGCCATATGGAAAATCCGGTCGCCTAAACTGCATCTCAGCAACCAATGAACTGATTGAGACAAATGTTTTATCACGATTCCTTGAACTTCCGCCAAATGAGCTACTATCTGTTTTTTTGTAAGAAGACTAGTGTTAGAGAGTGCCTCTGTAGAAAATGCACCTTTGGCACCTTTTTATGGTCCAGCAGCCGTTTTCCAAACATATTGAGACTTCCGCATTACGTTGCTGACCAGTTTAAAATTTAACCCCTCCTGTATGCTGAGATATGGCTGCTGGTAGGCGGCCCAATTTGCCCCCTTCGTACCAGCCACTTTTTTCAAAACTTCTTACCATCATTCTACTCCATTTTCTTCGCTGATTTCGGTTTGGCATGCCCCTTCGATATTTTGATGAATATGCCATGATATAGTGCAAAAAGAGGTAATTTTGGCTAAATTATCATTTTCGTCAATTGTTGTTGTGTATTCATCAAAATATCGAAGGAGCATGCCCCAAACCGAAATCAGCGAAGAAAATGGAGTAGAATGATGGTAAGAAGGGTCAGCAACGTAATGCGGAAGTCTTTCATATGTTTGGAAAACGGCTGCTGGACCTCAAGAAAGGTGCCTAAGGTGCATTTTCTACAGAAGCACTCTCTAACACTGTCTTCTTCCAAAAAAAACAGATAGTAGTATTTGGTTTATCATTTCGACAGGAAGTTGAAAGGCGATTAGGTGGCCGGGTATGCTCCATGGCCGGGTTTACCCCACAGTACCCTACGTTACGTACTAATATAATATGTGCGTATGGTTGGATTGGCGATTGTGGGCTCATCCTCTCACGCATAAGGAGGGCTTTCCGATCAAACGAACCATGACTGACTGACAAGACAAGCAGTGAAATCGAAATAAATTGAAGGTTGATTTGCTGATTAGGTTTTTCCGTTGTCCCTGGGGAGGACAGCCCGTGATCCGTACAGCATTTTGCTACAGCTTCAGATGCTGCTATGTAAAAGAGAAGAAGTGCAGAAATAAAGTTGCGCTTGTCAGATAAGATACATACCCACCCAAAATATTTATACCGGGCGCTTCCTTCAGCCGTTCGCAAAATTCCTTTTTCTGAGTTCGGAAGAAAATCGAATTTGAAACATCAACGAACTCTGAGCGAGCTAATACCCCGTTTTCCTGCACAGCTACGCTACAACCATACTGTGCTATCTGTCAGACAATAAAACAGGATTTTTATTCTATTTTCTTGGGACCGGGCCCTGAAGTTAGCGTGCAGCATAATCATGAGCTTTTCTCTGATTCGAAGCAGACTTCTTTCTGGCTTTCTTCGTCTGTTGTTTTTCATGCCGAACAACAAAAAGGCTGGGCCTCCTTCATACGCTCATTTGTTTCTCTAAAATGCCAAACGCAGTAGTTCAAGAAAGCGGCTGGTTTCTGTGAGAAGCTCGATTTCTCATGTTGGAGTGGAATTTGATCAAGACTTTTCCAATGATCTATTTTATAGCATGTACGTAAACACGGGACGGTTGGAAACGCTCATGTAAGTACGTATAGTACGTGCGCACGTGCGTATTCTTCGTACATCGTGAGTGTTCTTCTTCTGTTTCAGTAGCCGGACTAATTATCCTGTTCCTCGTCGGTGGTTTGGTGCTATTGGCTGTCTGCCTCATCATTTACAACTTACGACGCCGTTCTCAACTGATGAGTATGGCAGAGTACGACCGATTAGACGGATTGATCGAGCTGACACCATCGCATACGCGACCAGTACGACCCCTGAAGTCCCCGTCCATGAACTCGCAGATGCATCTGCCCAACTCGACATCATACCACCAGCTGGATTGTCCAACAACACCGCAGACGCCGCTCAGTGAAACGACATCGCTTTCCCACAGCTGGCATGTGCCCAACTCAAACTCCATCGGCGACGTGTATCGCATGTCACATTCCAGCACTGAAAACTTGATGGCGCGATATCAGTCAGGCGTGGACAATATGACGCTAATGTTGGATGAAGATGAAGAGCAGCTGCCTTCCAGTGGCAGATGGCACAATCCACAGCATGGAACACATCGCTTGTCTTGATGACACAAGCAAAGCAAAGGACCTGTTTCGCAGGAAATGTACTAGTACTATATTGCTTGGTGCACCTCCCTACGGATTGTAAATTATGCAAAGGGACGTAATGTGACAGAAAGCGATAAAACAAATAGGCAAATACTCTTATATCAGTACGCGTATGTTTGTACCACATGAACAAGTGTACATATGTATGAAGCAGCGAGTAGTATTGGAAGTTATGCACATGCAGAATAAAACAGAAATCCTGCTCCAACAAAGCAGAGAAGCGCAAGCGAACGCATGTCTGATGCACAATCGTAGCGAAGGGAAGCGAATATCACACCACATCACACATGAGCATGAAACAACCAAATCCCAATAGAATTCTGCGTGATGCACGTAACATGACAATACCGTCGGAAAAACGAGTACGTACATAACATACTATATACAAGTACAGTACATGTACAGTACAATACCTCTGTACATGTTGTACGTGCATGCATATGCATGCCGTATTTACCGGTGCATTGGGGCTAAAAGCAAGCGTTTTAGGCATAATTGAGGTCAAAGCAGGGTTACTCATGTACAGTACACACCCAAGGAGGCTTCATGAGCATCTTAGCTGGACATGTACGAGTGGCAGGGTTATGACCAGCATACATAGGTATTTCAGATTTCAGATGGAGCTATATGCATAGGGGGCAATGCAATTGTATGTTTTGCCACGTGGGGCTATGCACCGGTAACTACGGTAATCAATCAGTTCAGTAAAAAGAAAGGAGTCCACTTTTCACGTCCATGGGACATCAGCGATAGTGCATCCCGCTACTGGAGATTCCTCACTTTCGCGTCATCGAGAACTCCATGGAAGAAAAGGCTGGCAAGATTAACAGATGGACCTTGGACATGTATGGACCAGGGTCCGTTTAGCGGCCTCATCCGCCTCCAGCCATAGGAGGTGGACCAGCTCCTCCTGTACGAGCGATACCACCAAATCGAGGTCGAGGCCTACAACATAGAGAAGTGAAAGAAAGGGCTTGATGGCATGCGCCACCCTTTGCCTCAGGGTGTTGTGGGGTAAACCCGGCCACATAAAGGCTGTTGTTTCAGCAAATGATGAACCAAATAGCTCATTTGAAAGAGGAGAGTTCAAGGAATCGATTGATATAATATTTGTCTCAAATCGGCTGAAAGTGAGGTGGCCGGACTTTCCATGGCCGGGTTTACCCCACAGTACCCTTTTACTTTCGTATTGTATTATTTACTATTGTATTATTACTATTGTATTATTCGTTGAGGAATGAGGGGCACAAACATCCGGAGAGTTTATTACGAAACATTAGTGGGCTACACATGTGGTGAGTAAACTCACGGAGAGTTTGAACTTCGAGTTTTACTTTTCGTGTAGAGCATCCTCACTTGCTCCTTCCTGCTCCTACGCGCAAAATTTTTCTCACGTGTTCACACGTGGTGAGTTTCAAACTCCCGGTGAATTCACCGGCCTCCCTATGCTTCATCACATACTTACGGGGAATTTACCGTGAGTTTACTCACCACGTGTGTAGCGCGCTATTCTGAATACATACCTGCCTCCTCCTCCTCCACCTCCAGGCCCGTCTCCTCTGAATCTGTCCCTTCTCTCCGACTCAAACTTGCTCCCCTGCTTCGAGTAGCTCGGCGATATCAATGTTCGCACACTACAACAAACAAACTACAAGACTCACGTCCAATGACTTGGCTGCATTCGCAATGGATAAGATGTACGGCGGCATCTTTACGCAACCCTATCGCATCCACTTCAGCAGAGCCACTCCAAACCCACCACCATAGGATAGCTAATGCCGCGTTCACATAGCGGACGTAGTACGTCACGCGACCAATGCGCACAAGCGCAGGGAAAGTCATATGGATAGCCATATGGACTACTCAATTTTTGGGCATTTGTCGTTCAGCGTTCACGTCAGGCGTACGTCGGTCCGTATGTGAACGCGAGTGACCAAGTCTCCAACTGAACACACGCGGAAACAGAGTCTAAACGCATTGTGCGTATAGCTGGGTGGACGAGCAAGAGGGTCCTCGACAATTTTGGCGCTCCGTAGTAATCTGACATTCTAAACAAGAATAGCAATAGTGTTTGAAAAAGGGTCGAAAAAGCCGGTTGCTATTCTTGTGTAGAAATGCCAGATTTACTAAGATTACTACGGAGCGCCAAAATTGTCAAGGACCCTCTTGATCGTCCACCCAGCTATACGGGTACTATTTTTCTTTCATTTTGAACTGGCTTACAATAAGACGAAAAAGTTGATGATTGCCCAGAACCAGTCGGAAACCTTCGAAGGACCGAATGTCTTCGTCTCTTGAATTGTCCCAGCTACAATATACAAACAAAACACAAAGCATAAAACTGACACAAATGCACAAAAAACATAAGCGACAGCAAATAGATGCTCGAGAAATATGTCATACAGCTGCTGATATAAGGCATCTTTGGTTGTTGATTAGACGAGTCTTCACTTCACTTCGCGTCCAAAATCCGAAGACCGAATCCCGTCGACCGACCAGAAATAAATATAACTGATTCTGTCGCTTTTTATCCTCTGCACTTGCAGTCACCTCACCTCGATCTCGTCGTCTTCGAACCGTGTGAAAATCATGATGTCATCACGGCTTGACCCATCTGAAAAGACGCAGTTTGCTGTCATCCGAGTGGTGAGGAGAGAACTGATATGGCGGCGAAAGAAAATAAAGATGACGACGCGACGGTTGCCAGACGTGAGCGGAAGAATAAAACGAGATGACTTGTGATTATGGCAATAATGCAAGTGGGAGAATCGTGATCCCGTCTGCTTGAAACGGATCTAATAGACTTCGCAAAAAAACCAGCGTAAACTTTTGTAATATCTCACGAATTTCTCTATGAAATAATCGCGTATTCTTTGTTTTCTTTCTTCCGCTCACATCTGGCAACCGTCTGTTGTCGTCTTTGTTTTCGCTACCGTATCATTTTGGTCTCCCCACTCGGATCACATCGCCAAACTTCACATCTTTTTCAGATGGGTCAAGGTTGCGATTGCTGTATATAAATGCACGGACAATACACAATATATACTTACGAACTAGGGGGGGGGGGGGGGGGGGGGGGGGGTATGCATGGGGCATTTTTTATGTTATTGAGAGTAGTGACCGCAACAAGTAAAGTACTTTTACTTTTTCCGGTTACCGGCACCCATTTTTGGTGCCGGTAATTACTTTACTTTTACTGTTACCGGACACCTTTCGAAAATCGTACTTTTACTTTACCGGCAATTTGAAAATTTTACCAGTACCGAAAAAAATTAGCAAAAGTAAAAAAGTAAATTTTGTCCATAATTTAGCTGCACATCACTGGCTGCGAGGCGTTTTCGTGCATGTTTTTGGTATGAATACTCAAATTGTCTTCTATAAAATGAATGTGTAGATACATACAGTACATAAATTTAAATACATACATGCATTGCATACATACATATACGTACGTACAGCATGAGCATACATATGGAAGCAACTGAACGCACTTATTTACCATGCCAACTAAGTACAGTAGCGCACTGATTGGTAAAGTACCCCTCAGAAACCCCTGAAATATGTATGTTTTTACTTTTTACTTTACTTTTTACCGGCAGCAGTTTACCTTTTACTGGACATTGAGCAGCCTCGGTAAAGTAATTACTTTTACTTTACCGGCTTTTCCCGGTCCCGCCGGTACGTACTTTTACTTTACCGAAATTTTCAAAAGTGCAAGTAACGGTCACTAAGAGAGGTGCGCAGAGGCATATTTTTTAGGTCAAAAGCACGTGTTTTAGGGCATAATTAAGTTCAAAACAGGGTTATTCTAGTACAATACACCCCCAAGCAGGCTTATAGGCATCTTAGCTTGGTGTGGGAGTGGCTATGGCTACCATATGACCAGCTTAAGGTAGGTTCAGGTACTGTACAGTACATATGGGGGTATGCATAGGGGGGGGGGGGGGTTATGCATTGGGCATTTTTTATGTTTTGCCAATATGGGGGTATGCATTGGGGGGGGGGTTATGCATTGGGGGGTTATGCACCGGTAAATACGGTATGGCACATACAGTGGATTCAATCGGTGTCACTATCTGCCTTATACAGTTTTGCTACTATGTACAGACATTGCCCATCCTGTTTGCCACAACGGCAGGCAACCAACGATCACCGGACTAATCTTCTTCTGAACTTCCACGACTTTCATCGGATCCAGATTGCTTATTTTTGCGCCGCCTGCGCGTAGTAGTTGTGGTCGGAGTTGTGGCGGTTGTAGTCGTTGCCTCGGTGGTTGTCTGCAGCTCCTCGAACAACCATTTGCTTTCCTTGCCTCTTCTCCTGCCTCCTCTTCCCCTCCTTCCGCCTTTCTTCTTCCTTCTTTCCATTCGCTCCTTCCTCCACGCTTCCCAATCCTTCTGGTCCATGTCCGTCCATTCCTTGTCGCAAACCCATGAGGCATCGATGATGTCATCCTGCTCTTGCTCTGTGGCCGAAGTTGATGAACCTTTCGGACCTGACTTCGCAGTTTCTCTGCAATCTTCACCCTCGCATTCCAGCGTGCAAGTTCTGCCGCTCTTGCTCTTGATGCTTTTGATGATGGAGATGAGCCTTGGAGGAGAGTCTGCGTCGTCTTTCTCCAGTATCTTGGTCACATTCATGGTTCTGCCTCCGCCGACTTTCACGGTTTTGGACACAACAATGAGGGCGGGGCTGTCCTCGTCCTCCTTGGTCGCAACTCTGGAGACAGCTTTGGAGCGCAGATTGCCTTGCTCATTCAGTTGGCTCTTCGTCCGCGTTCGAGCCAGCACTCTTGAGCCATCTTCGCTCACGGCTCGTCCCAGACCTGTGCAAGCAAACTTCTCAATGATTAAGAAGTCAAAGGCATGAATTGAATAAGCAAGCAGGGTATGGGGTAAACCCGCCCATGGGGGAAAATCCGCCCACCTATGGCGCTTTTACCCCCATCAGGCCTATACATAGGTTGCCAAGCTATTGCTTGCTACCAGAACGAAGAAACAGAGGCAGAAGTTTCCCGAGATACATTTTCGAGAGCCATGTTTTGAAATAGGGGTGAAATCGGCACAAGTGGGCGGATTCCCCCCCCCCCCCCATTAGCTGTGTTTTACCCCATAGTACCACCCTACATGAGCCATTTACCGTGAGTTTCTGCCACAACTCCCCTGTCGGACGCGTTGACATTGGAGCGTGTCTGAATATCAGTCTTATCTCCACGTGCTGCTCCTCTGGATCGAGCTCCGGCTCCGGATCTGTCGATGTGAGAACGTGACTCTACGATGGCAGTGGAGTTGCCAGCCCTTCCACCCGCCACTGCCACTGCACGACCCTCTTCATCCACTCCGGTATGAACCAACGTCTCACTGCGCTTCAATCGCCACCCATCGCAACCAATGAACAACAGCACCAGGAACAACGCAACGATAAGTTTTTGTACAACTTCAAACATGACAGTAGCAAAGTCGTAGGTGTGACTGTATGAGTTCAATGTGTTCCAGACTTTCTTATTTTGTTTTGTAAACCAAAAGGTGTTTTGGTTTCGTATCTTCATGTATACGACGTACATGATCAAAACACACGATGGTTCACCATAGACCAATCATACGCTACTCTTTGACGTGTAGGCGTCGACAAAACAAAACACTTGCGACTTCTATGTTCTATCACATGGACTCGGCGATAACGATCACACCGATACAGAACGGCGTAAAATTACGAGTTTTTCGCAAGGCCGTCCATTGCGTCAAAAACTCGTTCGAAAAGCAAAATTACGCTGCAGTATTTCTTTTGGAACTGTCAGTATTTATGTGATGATCATGATGTGATAGTACAAATATGTACAGTACGTAGTTGCGTAAATTACGTACGAATACGCTTTAATCTAGCTTTATGTGCATAACATACATACTGTATGTACAATAAACTGTATATCCATTGATGACACAGTAGACAGATATCAGGTGACACACGCAGCTAACTTTCCAGGAAAGTCCACGCATGTACACGTAGCAACTAGCAGACTATACTAGTGAAGATGATGACTAAACCAGCACAACTACGCACACGCTAAATACGATCAATATTCAAAGCTAACTAGCAGCACGAACTTCCATTCAAACACGCATCAGAAAAGAAAGGCAGCCTAATACAGATGCCATATGTCGGACACTGTCCTTCCTACCAGCGGAGCAAAAGAAAGCAACTTGTTTATGCATACGCATACGCATACATCCAATAAAAGCCTATACTCTTATGCAATAATTTTGTCTTCATCTCGAGTGCCTAAACTGTACCATGCAACAAACAGGGAGGACTGGATCATAGAGGCATCAATATACCTTCGGTTCAGAAGGGCCGGTGCTCAATACTGCCGATACCGCAGTAGGCTTACCGTCATTTTCAAGTTTCGCGCTCAGAAATCGCATTCACGGGTTAGAACAGCAGTTTACAAGGTGTATATTGAAGCCTTCATGACTGAATGCTGCTCTCTGTCCTTCCGTATCACCGAAATTCTTCGCGCTCAAAGATCATATTGAGAGCGGTGAGGAAGTCTTTCTCGACGAAGTTGGGGGTTTTCAGGTGGCTGCGCGAGGAGATGTCGTCAAGGATGCCGCTCTCGATGGCCGAGTGCATGATGGCGCTGTCGGGCCCGTAGACGCCGGTCTGGACCAGGACCGACAGACACTCCTCCGCCGTATCAGGCTCCTCGCCGCCGCGAATAAAGGGCGGATGCGGCAATGATTTCACCATAGTGAAGGCGAAGATAAATTTTTGAAATTTCCTCCGGTCATCTTATGCAGTTTTTCAAGACGAATCGATTCCACCCCCTTGTCTCGAGGCAATTTTGCCTCCTCGTAGAGAAACACCACTTGTACAGGGCGTCTAAAAAATAAATTGCGCGAAAACGTTGCGAAACACGCTGTACAAGTGGGTTTTCTCTACGAGGAGGCAAAATCGCCTCGAGACATAGGGTTAAATCGATTCGTCTTGAAAAACTGCATAAGTTGACGGAAGGAAATTTCAAAAATCCATCTTCGCCTTCACTATGGGGAAATCTTTGCCGCATCCCCCCTTTAAGCAGGATGTCGTGAGGTCCTTGCACCACGCCCCCCATCGCTCCGCCCCCCGACAGCAGTACGCTGGCCGTCCCCGTGCCCAATCCGCCACCCGGCAGGAGGCCCGTGGCGCCGGCCGCGGCCGGAAATGTGGTGCCGGCCCCCAGGGCCAACACCTTGGCCTGACCCTGCTCCAGCTGGCAGGGCAGGGACTTCTCCAGCTTCTCCATCCGCTCCTTCTTCACCTGCCTCTGCAGCCGCCGCTGCGTCAGGTACTGCTGGTACAGATTCGCGCCCAGAATATCCGTCTCCGGATTATCACTGCAACCAAAACGTACGTATTGTACCGACTGTACTGTACTGACTGAATGACAGGCAGCACCGTCCGAGGCAAGTACTATATGCTAGTCCATCCAGCGTGCGATGGTTGTTATTGGACCGTTGCGCCCGTGCTGGGAAGAATAGCATCTTAGTCATGGATTTTCATCCCCGCTACATGCATTCCTATTCTGCGAGAGTACATGCACACTGCGCAATACGGGCAAAGACCCGACAGACAACTCTCGCTGAACGGAGTACGTATAGTACAGGGTGTCCAACCTATATTTACACAACCTTCAATTGATCATTGATCATTGACTCACCGTTCGCGAGTTAGAGCGATACCCGCAAACCACCTCGAAAATGAGTTTGGCCAAACTGAATGCACATCAATCTTCCCTTTTTGGCTGCTTTTTTCTTGCTTCAGCCAGAGACAATCTGGCATAATATGTGCGCTGTTCACTAATACCCTTTAAATGCCTCATCTTGTTCTATGGTGTTACCTTTTGCAAGAATTTGTGCACTTTATTGTTCATTTGCACTCTCCATGCTGAACTGTCACACTGCAACGCCACCTTTTTGGTTCGTTTTGAGCATTTTGGTCAAAAAAGCTCTTCAAGGTGCAAAAATTCAATCTCCAATGGTTTGGTACATTGGGAGAGATTGCTGGTCAATTATTTCCTCTTTCACATTCGTTACTAACTTATTTTAGCCCAGTTATCCGTCAATTAACTGTGCTACCTAGGAAATCACCAAAATACAGTTTGGTCAAACTCATTTTTGAGGTGGTTTACGGGAATTACGCAAGCTCCCGAACGGGAAAACCTACAGAATTAGCAAACAAACCACAATATAGCTCTTGAATTGCGCTTTCAGATGAGCTAGGTCCCATCTTTCTCTGCCTCCTACTACGGGAGTTATGATCAATTGAAAGTTGTGTATATATAGGTTGGACACCCTGTACAGCCTGCGGCATGTACTGCGACTTTATCCGGTACACGGTTAATGACGCGCGGTTCGATTCCCGTTCAGGACCCGGCTATCGTCGTTTGGAACTGCGGCACCTCATATCACAGTCGCTGCTTATTTAAATAAATACACATCCAATTTACTACATACTTATTCGCCTTGCTACATAAGAGCGGTTGTCGTTTCGACCTCCCTATTTTGCGTGTGCGTAATAACCGCAGCTCAAAATTTGGCGTACTTTGCGTAAAAACATTGCTTGGGCGTGGTTTGCGTGTGTGTGACAACTACAGCTCAGTTCGGCGGGGAGGTCGAAACGACAACCGCTCTTATGGAGCAAGGCGAATAAACAGTACTATGTACGTATATAGAGCATATTCAAGGTATTAGTATAGTAATAGTATCCAATGCATGGACGGTGCATTTACCCTACGGCGTAGACGGTTCTGGGCGGCGTGATGCCCATGCGTCGGGCCCAGGCGCGCAGGCGGAAGTCGGCCCACTGGTAGGTCAGCTCACTCGGCTTCCCCAACAGCGCGTGATAGTGCAGCCGCCCACCCGTCAGCTTCTTGTACAGCGCCTCCAAACACATCAGGAAAGCACCGTGCGCCAATCTGCAACACATAGCACACATACACATACAGTACTTAGCCAGAACGTCCTACCTTACCCACTGTACATACACATACCAATACAAATAGTAAATACACATCTTGTTTTAAAGGGGGCCAGACATAAATACCCTTGTCTTTTTGTATTTGAAAAAGTACCCCAAAAATGCGAGCCCGGGCCCCAAATACGTCTAACAACACAATAACAGCACGATTATATCGTAAAAATACTGAAAACAGGGTATGATGCTTCACTATGGAAATCAAAAACCAGGTACATGTTCAAATTCCCGCCTTTTTCAAATACAGCCAATGTGCGTGTGAAATCAGCCATCAGCATAAGTACGTACGTTGGGAATAGCCCCGAAAACGTTATGCTGATGGCTGATGCCGCACGCTGCACAACATTGGCTGTGTTCGAAAAAGGCGGGAATTTGAAAATGTACCTGGTTTTTGATTTCCATAGTGAAGCATCACACCGTAGTTTTCAGTATTTTTACGACATAATCGTGCTGCTATTGTCTTGTTAGACGTATTTGGGGCCCAGGCTCGCATTTTTGGGGTACTTTTTCAAATACAAAAAGACAAGGGTATTTATGTCTGGGCACCTTTAATCTACTCCGCACACGTATGGTAACAGCGTCCGAGGCCAGTAGTGTACCTAAACTAGTTCTAGGTAGGTAGGCGAGTTTAGCCATCTCTCCCTGGACCGGCACGTGGTGGTGCGCCTTAGTCCACAGCTGTGACCGAGGGTAGCGGGTTCGAATCCCGTTCGGTCCTATTTCTCTCCTCCCTCCCCCTTCTCGGGGCACGGCTATCGCCATACGGAACGCGGCACGTCACATTGTAGTTGAACATATCACGACGTGCACATGCATGAGTTAGAGTACCTGGGAAGGCTGACTTCGTCCTTCCAGAGCAGGTCGATGTTGCAGGCGATGACGGGCAGATGCGGGTCTGGGATCTGCGTGCGGCCGACGCCCGTCTGATCCAGCAGCTCCCCGTTCGTCAGTAGCACATCCAGGATCAGCTGCAGACTCGTCTCCCATCGGATGGGCTGACCGAACAGAATGATGGCACGAATGGGAGGAAAAGCCGCCGACGTCCCCTGACACACACACATAACGTAAAGTAGGGTACTGTCGGGTAAACCCGGACACGGGGGTATACCCGGACACGTAGAACTTGCCGCTTTCAGCAAATGATGAACATGGTAGCTCATTTGAAAGAGAAGAGTTCAAGGAATCAATCGGTAGAATACTTGTCTCCATCGGTCGCATGGTACCTGAGATATACAAGGTGACCGGGTTTACCCCCGTGTCCGGGGATACCCCACAGTATCTTACAATCTCAAGTGGACGGACACTGCACGCACCAGATCCTCGACAGTACTGTACGTGTGTACAGTACCTATTAGCCTTTCTCGATAACAGCGTGCGATGTTCTCAACCTGCACGAGGCTAAAGGTGCAGCATTTATCCCACTCACGCGCACGAGGTCCCGGGTTCGATTCCCTGGCACATCTGGCAATTTTTCCTTCTCGTTGTATTGTATGTACCGGGCTACCTTGTGCGTCCGCCTGCGGAGCTTCTGCGAGTCGTCGGCGCAATCCAAACGAGGAAAGAGATTTCGCAGCTCATCAATCGTTATCACGTGGTTGAAACCCAGCCTGTTGTAAACAGGCAATACGTAAAAAACCGTGGAGAATTGGCGCGGAGAAAATGCAAATAAATCATACCCAGCGGCGATATCGAGAACGGGTCCTTGACCCACGACGAGCACATGCTGATCATGAAACTGCCTGAACATCCTCAGTGGACTGTGCGACATGATCACCTGGTCAGCGTGGATCTAGAACAGTAACAGATAGATAAGCGCCTTTCTGCTCTACTGCATGTAGATATACGTCATCGTGACAGATTATGAAACATGCATAAGCAGTTGGGTGTCATCAAATAAAAGATGTCGACAGCCCTGCTTCTATGGCTAAGACAACACAAGCATTACAGCATGTAAAAATACATACAGCACATACAGCATGTACAATACATACCACGACATACCAAGAACGAACGGCGCCTATTCTTTGCACAGGTAGCATACTGTGGGTTAAACCCGGAAACAGGGGTAAACCCGAACACCTAAGTATATCTCAGCAACCATAAGACCGATTGAGACAAGTATTCTTCTACCAATCGATTCCTTAAACGTTCCTCTTTCAAATGAGCTACCATGTTCATCATTTGCTGAAGCGGCAAGATTAGAAAAGCTTAGGTGTCCCTGTCCCGGTTTGTGGCGCGACACCAGACGTCCGTAACGTCCGTCCGTTAGTCAATTTATAAGTGTTATGGGTTGACGGACGTCCGTTGCGGACGTCTGGTGAACGCGCCATTACCCCGTGTCCGGGTTTACCCCACAGTACCCTACTGTACGTCCAGCGCATAAATAATGGCGTATGTTCGTACATGGACAGAGAGTCGGTCGCTGAGCCGCTTTGCTTTCTCGGCGCGCAGCATGTTTCCGGCGTTGGTGACGAATACGGTGGGCACCCGGAACTTGCCCCATCTGTCGCACAGACTCTTCAAGGCCACGTCAGCCCCAGGCAGAATCTTGCCACCCGCTATCAGCACACCGTCAATGTCCAGCATCAGACCGAAACTACACGTATCCTTCCACTGCAAAAACACGCACACTTGAGGTAAAACTGATGTACAATGGGTCAGGATAAATTATGATGGTGAAACTATTGCACTTGGTCCACAACGTTTCGCTCCACCAAACTTGGAGCCTCATCAGGTGGTACTCTTAGAAATGTTGGGTAAAACAGCGTCAGGGTACTCACGCACACTTGAACAGACACGCACAAGATAGTACGTACGTACCTTGGCCGTCGCACGCCTCAAACTCGCGCAAGAGCGGGTGGTATTGAGCCGCTGACCCACACTGGGGCGCTTCAGACGTGCTCCGAGTTTGCGCCGGGCGAGTTCGCTCCGAGTTTGGAATGACTTCGTTTTGAACCGAAACGAATGTCAATTACTCACACACACGTCTTCGAATTACAAACTCGATTGTTTGCACGCACGTTCCGAAAAACAGAGCGAGTTCGCAGCGAACTCGGAGATTGTACATGTTGAAGCATAGTCAAGGCTCCGAATTCGGAGTTCACGTCTGAAGCGCCCCACTGAATAAGCTCTAGTTTGGACACACACATCCTAGTCAAATGTCAGACAGACACAGCTAGCTGTCTGTCATGATAAAAAAAGGGGAAATTGTGTGACTGAGACTGAGGTCGTCCGGGTCTGGGTGTGTAGTCAAATACTCAAATGGTAAGGCGCTCGCCTGGAACGCGAGAGGTCCAGGGTTCGATTCCCTGGCAAATTTTCCTTCTCGACAGGACAGGAACCACTGCTCTTCCCTTACCATAATAGGCCGGCTACCGGTACTGTAAGCTCTCCTACTAGAGACGCAACATCCACCATCGCTCCATTTTCTCCTATGGAAGCAATGCCTCTCGCCCCCATCTCCATGCTGATTGTGGGAGCAAGAGGCCCGATCTCCAGCAGCAGTGCAAGAAGAGAGAAGAGAAACACCCAGACGCCAACCGCGTCCACCCGCCAGCACGTACAGGCTCATAATAATTAATTAGTACTTCGCAAGCAGCTGCTACTTAGTTGTTTGTTGTACCAGTACAGCAACCAGAATCACAAGGAACGACCCTTATTTACAGCAATTGGACGGAAGCTTTGAACAAGCCTCTGATTCCACCTACTAATACCTGAAATTACACAAAACCTATAAATTCGAACTAATTTTAGCGGCAAACTGGGAGGTCACAACAGCATTGACAAAGTTAGTTAGTATCCAGATATAAGAGCGCTATGCTTTCAATACTGCATGAGAATGAGATAAAACAAGAAAGAAAAGCATTGCCCGCACCACAGATTATTACACCGTAGAAAAAGCCGATACTCATCAGCTCAGCTGGGCTGGCCCTTTCTCTCTCTCTCCCCATCACACAGCTTTACAGGTTAGCTTGCAATGACGTCATGACTAATATCTTTCACAGCTAGTTATCGGCGCGCTCCCGCCGTCTGCTTCTTCTATTACGCCAGTTGTGAAGCGTATGTATCGACATAACAAGCAGTAGCGGTGCACGCACAGAGTTAACAGTCGCAAAAGAACCAGACAGGTATTGCTCTGTAGCTAGGCGAACAAAGTGTCAACGCCTCTTATTTTCGCAGGCAAGCAAAAACCGAAGAAGAAAATCTTTACTGAATCACGAAACGCAAAGACACATGTACAGTACATGATACATACACACAATAGAATGGAAGGAAGAAGGAAAATAACTGTCATCCAACAGACGTGAGAGTACTGCTGCTAGCCCCGAGCAAGGTCTTGGCCTTCTCTGACTCCTCCACAAGGGATTCACTGGCATACTTCTCCAACAACTCCATCTTCTTCCTTCGTAATAGCGCGTCTTCGATCTGAAAGCAACTTCCAACAACAACCATCACATATTTACACCTCTAGTTTCATACCTATGACACTTTTGAGTTTTGGACCACTTGGTAGGCAAGAAAAACTTGGCGCCAAAAACCAGATTTGCCTGGTTGCCAGAGACTCTGAGGCATGTCTACATAACAGTAATTTTGCGCCTCTGGCAGCTGATTTGGGGCGCAAAAAGAAAACAGGACGTTATACCATGTACCTACCCCCCCCCCCCCCCAGACTTGTGTACCTGTACTGTACTCAGCCACTGAGTACAGGTCACAGGCACAGAGGCTGAGGCACTTGCACTTTCCTCCTGATGAGATCATAGTCTGTGTGCATACAGAGTTTTCCGAGGCAAGTACGTACGTCTTTTTGTGAGGGAACATCCACGTGAGCGATGAATTTGGGCTGTCCGTGCTCGTCATCATCTACGGTGTGCAGTTCTTCCTCCGTCTCTTCCACTCGATAGATGTCCTCTTCCTCCTCCGCCTCCTCCTCTTCTATCCGCTCCCCTCTTCGTCTTCTGTCCTGCACTGTCTCAACTGGCTCCCCTTTCTTCGCTTCCCACTCTGCTACCGCCTCCGCTCGAGCTAGAACACAACAGTGCACGCTGTGCGAAGAGTCCTGCTTCGGCCCCACGCGACGAGAATGCCGCCTTCACCAGACGTCCGGAACGGACGGACGAACACATACGGGTTGACGAAAGGTCGGGCGTTCGTTTCGGGAAGCCTGGTGAATGCGCGGAGAAGAAAACGGCGTATGCGCATCATGCCTTCGTTATTCTGGTTCCGTTACAGAGAATCGTTCTTCCCATGTTTTGAACAGGAGCGCGCCTTGTTTTCTTTTCCGGGGGGGGGGGGGGGGGGGAAGACGACTGAATCTAGGGGTGGAGGCACTCAACCACACATACACCAACATGCAGTCTCTCTACGGGGAGAAGAATCCACTCCTTTCGACTCATGACCACAGCCAGATGTGCTGAAGTCCACTGCGAACCTGTACGACAAGAGAAATGTCTTCTTTCTTCTTTGATTTCCCATACCGATTCTTGTTTGTCTATTCTTATACTTGCTGTGAACTTACAGGAATACGCACCAAAAACTCTCTTTGCCATAACGTACAGGTGTTAGGACCTCCTGCCCTGCTGTTCAGAGGACTAGTAATCCGTCATCGTCGTCCATATATCCGTAGTAATCCGCGTCGATATCTCGCATGAGCTCACCTCTGCTTTTTCTGCCCAGGTCAGGAGCTGGACGCTCGAACAACTCCCGTACACCCGGCAGATCCTTCGCAGCACCGAAATATTT
>JASAMW010004363.1:0-27746 GCA_030247985.1 Epsilonema sp. ZAB3_2 | reverse complement strand
CCCAAGGGTGCGCTTTAGCACTCAGGAAGCACGATGGTTTTGACATTGTTCCAGAATTTTCACTATCACCTCAGCTCAGGGATAAATTGAATGGAGTACGACGCGAGTATGATGCACTCTGCGCCAGCTTGGGTTTCGCTACACTGGAGTACAGAGATATGCACAGGGAATACCTGAAACGACAGAAACTCAGTCCCGACGCCGTCATGCAGTTAGCCATTCAGGTAGCTAGTAGGTATGTACCTACGTCATCGCTCGTATGCTACAGTACGTGCAATCGCCGGCTTTGATATGAAGACTATGTACGTTACTGTATGTATCCCAGTACTGCATATGCAGTGTACAATGTGCTTTTTGATCTATGTATATGCATGTAGATGGGATTCTATCGTCAGTACGGGGCGACGGTGTGTACGTACGAGTCGTGCAGCACTTCTGCGTACCGGAAGGGTAGGACTGAGGCTGTGCGGTCGGCCACGTCCAGCACCAAGCGCTGCGCCCAAGCCTTTCTGTCCAAGGAACCCCCGACTTCCACCCAGTTGAGACACTTCATCAAGGACGCCTCCACCAAGCATACGCAGCTTGTCAAGGAAGCTGCCACAGGTACGGCACGCAGTAGGTACATCTCTGTACAACGTACGTATCTATTCGCCTTGCTCCATAAGAGCGGAGTTGTCGTTTCGACCTCCCCGCCGAATTGAGCTGCAGTTATCACACGCAAAGCACGCCGAAGCAATTTTTTACACAAAGTACGCCGAATTACAGCTCAAATTATCAGCGGGGAGGGCGAAACGACAATTGCTCTTATGGAGCAAGGCGAATAAAATGTGAATACGCAGCAATACAGCACGGACACGGTACACTTACTGTGTTTGTATGGCGATTTTAGGCCAAGGCTTTGATCGCCACATGTTGGGCTTGAAAGTGACTGCTCAGCGACTGGGTCTGCCTACTCCTGCAGTATTTACTGACGAAACCTGGCGCATTGCCAATCATTTCATTCTGTCCACGTCCACTCTATCTACGGAGACAATCATTCTTGGCGGATTCGGCCCCGTAGTGAAGGATGGATTCGGCGTAGGATACAATTGTGGCAAAGAGCGACTAGGTATGATAGTCAGCGCTTATCCGCCAAATAGGAATCCGAATGATTTTGTGGAGTGCGTGGAAGATAGCTTGGATGACATTCGAAAAGTGCTGGAAACTACGAAAGTTGAGTAGGGCAACGCGATGAAGATTATTTGCTCAAGTTGAGCGTAAAGGGTCGAAAAGATTTTTGCTGGCTCGTAGAATTCATGATAAAGTTTGATTATTGAATAATTTTTCTGTGATGATGCATGTGTGACTAGTGTGAGTCTGTTTGAGAATTGTTATACGGGGTTTATTGTCACTGGTTATGATAGTGGTGGACGGTACCAGTACCAGTACCGGTACAAGCATGTTGAGGAGTAAAATTTTGTTCCCTCATTGATGTACCACTTGGGGACAAATAGGTACAGCCTCCATGGTTTGGCCATGCGATGCCTACTGCATTGGATTATGCATTATTCATCATAAATTATATATGAAATCATCCACCTTACAATTATGCTGTGATATTATGTTCAAACTTTAGTTTATGCGGAGACACGTGGTGACCAGGCTGCTCTGCAGCTGTCTACAATGGTAAGCCTTACTGTGCTCCAAGTCTGTGCTCGAATAGACCTGGTCCTAACATTGTGGACTTCTACGCCTTCAGTACGGGGGCCAGGTCTAGTGCATGGCTTCATCTTTATGTACGTATGTACTAATCTTTAAAGTAGTTCATGCTTTGCTGTAGTAGTAGGCGCTGTTATGCGAAAGACAGCAAACCTCCTGCTTCCACATCTGGAGTGGAGAAATCTGGCAGTGGCAGAAGGGGTATGGTAGTGACAGAGGAGATGTCAGCTGGCGATGTGTATCATCTGACGCCGATGGGTGAAGGAGACGCATCCCACAAGAGTGTGCTCTCCTCTCTCAATACGCAGCTGACAGCGCTGAGCATGCTCGGCGTTAAGACCATGAGCAATCACGGCTTCAGACTTCTGGACAACACCATCCTAGTCGGCCCAATCGCTCTCTTCCCCAAAATCGCACTCTCTTGGAAGGTACTGTGCACTACTGTACGTACGCATCGACTGGTTCAGTTCAAGCTTAGAATGAGCAATGTAGCCTGCGCATTCAGGTGCGAAATCAAGATGAGATAACAGCGGAGTCGTTGGAGTTTTTCACGATGCTGGAGCCGAAGTTGGATGTGGTGATTGTGGGCGTGGGAGAGCGGGAATTTGTGGATCCAGTGCGACGACGCATTTTCCCCATGTTCGCCAAGCACAAAATCGGGCTCGAGATCTTGCCCACGGTACCACCATCTTTGTGAGGTGTACGACATGCCTTGCTTGTAGACATATTCAATGTGTACGTCGTATACCTATAATGCAGTAGTTGTGATGCTATTACAGTACGATGCGTGTGCAGTGTTCAACTGGCTGAACGCGGAGTATCGTTGCGTGGCTGCTGCTTTATTTCCTCCGTCAAAAGTGGAGACTGGATTTCTCGAGGACATTAAACTGTTTGCGGAAGTTCAGGATCAGTTTAAGCTGGGCGAAGAACTCTGGGGGTTTAAAGCACCGATGGCCGCAATGGAAGACTTTGTAAAGAAGGGATGGCAGATAGAAGAGGAAGAAGAGGAAAGGAGAAGAATATTGGAGGAGAAGGCGCCTAAGCAGACTGTGAGGCGGTTGAAAGAAATGGAGAAATTGGACTTGCTCCAGGAGACGACGGACCCTGATAAGAAAACACCACCATAATTCGCGAATCTACATCGCTGCTGACAAAGAAGTGCTGACTTTTCACGCCCACATTTTTTTAGACTTCCTTATCGCTCTTGTAATGTTATGAATTATTTTGCTGATAGTAGATACGTAATCCGCTGTACGGTGTGATTGTGTAATGTGTCTGTATACTTATGTATGTTGCCGTGGTCTGCTGTGGTGCTTTTTCTGTGACTGTTGATTGTTTACAATAATGTGGTACTCTGAAATGCATGAATCTTCTCGTGAGACTGTAAACTGCTCACAATTTTCCAGGACGGATAAGCATCATGAATTTCTGAGAACCCTGCCGGTGCCACACTTGTGTGTGTTGTCTGCGCCTGTGTATGGCTGTGCGTGTGCAGTGACATCTTTATTGTGCAATCGACGAAGACGCAGAGATGAGATGTTGAATGTTGATAAGTCCCGCTTGGCTCGACAATGATACTGGAAACACATGCTAGGAAGATTAACCAGGGAGGAAGACATGTACAGTATATTGGTTACGTATACGTACGGAAGAGTCAAATTGGATTGGGATTAGGTAATGGCATCCTTGTGGATACGTTATCACCATGCTTAGCGTGTGAATGATGATCGACATTTTTGTTTGGTATGAGGTAGTACTGTATTTACTGGTGCATATCCCGCGCCCATATTGGCATATTGATTGACAACACATAAGAAGTGTCCGCCCAATGCATAGCCTCTAGCCCTATTATGTGCTGTAGGGTACCTTAAAAGGCCACCTTTGGCCTAACAAAGCCTGTGACCTTTTGACCTAAAAGAGAATGCGTCGGCACATTAGGTACCTCAAAAAAATGTTCCATGTATAGCGAAAAGCGATAGCCCATGCAAGTAGGACCTCTTCGATTTTTTCAGCCCCGAGGCTATGCACCGATAAGTACGGTATGTACGCCAAGACAATGTGCTAGCGCTTTTTCGTGAGAGGTGGATGATACAGCCAGCCAGTGTTACAGAAAAGAGCCGCTCCTCTCATGAATGAATGATTGATCTGAATGTCCAGTGAAATGCTTACGAGCCTCTGTCATCGATACGGTGACTGACAGTCACGCAACGTAAGGTACCAGGTACGGCGTTGTTGGTCTTCTTGTGAGATCAGCCGGCTTTTGCTGGCTTGCTTCTAACGTTGTTTGTTTGGTTACAACAAATTGCCCCCTGCCTATACTGCCGCATAGTAGGCCTATTGTCGTAGAGGGAACGATTAGCACTTTATTTGGTCCATTACTGACTTCTGCAGGGCCTGATCCATTGAGCTTTCGAGCCAGCCAGTGGGTTTGGCTATTTTGCCGACACCCACGAATTATTGTACTGTTGTCTTGCGTCATGGTGTCAAATTATGAACTGTGCGTTATCAATCAAGTGGTTTGATTAAAATTTTTTATTTATTGCTGCAAGCTTTTTTAAGAATATTTGGAGGTCCTTGATAACATTTCAGTGGCTGAACTACACAACACGATACAATAACCAACAATGTACTTACAGGCCACGACTGTACGATTATGAATACACAGTATGCGTTCATCTTGTTGATGGTCTTCCTGATCCCATTTTGTAAGAAGAACCAAACGGTGTCGTCATTCGTCGCGTCCTTAGTTTGCGATAAGGCTACCCTAGGTTTAATTTGCAAAGCTAAATAGGCGTCAAATTGCGATTTTCCGGCTTGCTGCATATTTTGCATCTAAACAATTACTCAAATATCACTTTTATTCCCGTTTTTTTGTCACCTTCTAGGAAAGCCTAATGTCACGCGTAGGAGGCAGGCTGGTTTCAAATATTGGCTTGAATTGAAGTCGAACTCAGGAATGTACATATCATTGCATGGACCTTGTTGTTGTAATATAGTCGTATTGGTAGTCATATTTGTGGTTGCTTTTGCAGGGTCAAACTTTTGGCGCATTCTGTGAGAGGCCATGCATTTGACGGTGGTGTTTGGAAGCGTCCTGCTGTGCTCCCTGATTGGCTGGGGTCAGGCCAGGTGTTGTGATTCAAGCGATGACAAGTTGGGCTCAGCCTTCTGCGACACCTACAACTCAGTGGACTCGAGTGACAAAACCGTTTTGGAGCACGTGTGGGGCGATCATTGCCAAGGTGAGCCTTAGCTTACAGTCAAAAGATTAGTACATAGCCTAGTACATAACATACGTAAATGCCTACAGTACGAATGCGACGACAATGCGAAACATTTTCTTTAAGACTGTGTAATGGATTACTGCTTTGCAAAGCCTGGAGAGATTGACAAACGGAAGTTCTTCCACCGTCCGGCGAGACACGAAGAAGATGAGGAGGAAGTGGAGAAGCGAAAATTTAGAACGGGAAAATGGAAGCGAAAATACTTTCCAGGTACAACCTGCACCTACGTAGATTATTGCTGTATGATCGGTCGGAACGGAAGAAACCTCGTAAAAATTTGAACTTTGAAGGTAAACGCGGGAAGCCGAATAATCTTCGATTCCGCCGCGGAGATGCTTCCGATGAATTGGAGGAGGAGAAGCGGGGAAAACCGAACGGACTTCGGTTCCGACGCAACGAGCTTTACTCGGAAGAAGAGGAAGAGGAGGAACAGGAAGAGAAACGAGGCAAGCCCAACATGCTACGCTTCCGTCGCAAGTATTTCGGCGGTTGGAAAAGGGGAAAGCCGAACATGCTTCGCTTTCGCCGCGGCAAGCCAAACGGCTTACGGTTCAAGCGCAACGACGAAGAGAAAGAGAAGGAAGAGGCGGAGAAGGAGAAGGAGAAGGAGGAGGAGCAGAAACTAGTGGGGAAGATGCATGAAGTCGCGCCTCTGCGGCCGGGAACCGAAAAGCAGCAGTACGGCATCCACAAACGACCACAAGATATCTACATGCGATTTGGATAGAATCGTCATCGATCCATGATGATGTCAACTTGATTATCGTAGTATTATGGTTTGGGTATGTGAAAGGTCGATTCCTGCAATGCACTTTCTCTTTCTTTCCCTATTGGATTGATGAAGTTGTCAAATCGTAATGTCGCGCACAGTTACTAAACCCTCACTCAACTACCCTACAATACTGTACGTACAGAACATGGTATGTACGTAGCATAGCACTGCACCACTCAAGTTGGTATGTAACGCTGTATGATTTCTACATATTTTTACACTGTATTGTTCCTTATGAAATACACTCTTGTATTATTCATAGCAGGAGCCCATGCCATATTATGCTACAGCTACATACATACGTACACGAGTAGTCACGTGAAAAGCAGCACCTGGAGTACCTAGTATGTATAGAATACATGTATGCACTGTATTATCACGAAATCATCAATTCTATGGCATGGCAAGTTGGTTGTCATCATATGGATGAAGTCACGTGAGCTTGGAGCCATCGCTTGATGGGTTGAATATTTCTCGATACCCATGCGATGTTCTTCTCTATGTCACTAATGGCATTCTTCCGGGCATTTGCACCCGCACCAGCATCAGGATATTTCTTGAAGAACGCTGTCAACTAAAATTAGGCAAATGAACAATCGCTTTAATAAAGCATTATGCATAATTTTGACGGAATCCTTGAATCTTACGCTTTCCAACTGGGATCGGGTGTTGAAGTTGGCAGCAATATGTGGAAGCATTCGACCGAAATATCGGTTGGAAAGACCGAATCGCTCAACCAGCTTCTCCCAGTTATCCCGCATGTAATCATAGGCAATCGGATTTCCAATGGGATTTATTGATATGTAATACATGGTGGCTGAGTAATCTTGTGACCGCACATAAGTTTCATTTTCAGCAAGCTTGAGGTATCTGAATCAAAAGACATTGGTTCGCAATTTCATAAACTGCCATCGGCAGAACGTGATCAAAAATTATCTACACTTACAGTTTCAGAATCCAAGGAACTTTGACCTGTCCCAATGTGTATGCAAGGATCCTTTTTTGCTCCGGAGATGATTCCGACAAGTAGCGGGACCACACAGTTTGCCACACGTCATAGCCACTTTTCTGCATGCCGAATTTGAAAATAGAAGCGCGATAATTCGAAGATATCCTAAGCAGCACGAAAGACCGTCGGTAACGTTAAACGTATATGTACATACTACATACGTACGTACATACAGTACATACGTACAGTACAGTTCGTAGAAGCAATGAGAAGTTCGTAGTTCGCAGTTCAATGAGAAGTTCGTAGCAAGTTCGTAGAAGTGATGGGAGGGAAAAGAGGGCATACCAAAACGACGAATTTTCAATCCACTGCTCAAACATCTGACTAGCATTCGCCTGACAACTCTGGACTCCGTGATGACAAGCAAGACTGATGATGTTTGCCTTGAGCTTTCTGCAGAAAAAATAGCAAAAAAGATCGCATCCTCATCTCCATAATATGTGCATGCATACTGTTTCTGTCGGAATGGAATAGAATGTGTTATGCTATGAACTTGTCATTATTGGTGTCGCTGCTGTCGTCCCAGCTCCAGTCTGCATTATCATCTATGCTTGGAGATGTCAAAGATTTGATGTACCCCTGGATAAAAAACTAGCCCAAATAACATCTGTATGATCAGCATGCATCTGTACTGTAAGTTGACATACTGTTGTACACACATGCCATGTGAACACATGTGTCCGTCCGCACCGTGAACAAAGTGTAAGCCTCAGGGTCGCCTGTTTGTAGCATGCTGTCAATATATCCGAGATGTCCAGCCAGCGTATACCACGGTTGACTATCCTTCTCGTGTTTCAAATACTGCATCAGAGTCAGTGGCACGTCGTAGTCAATCATGGCGGCCGCAGCTAGTTGAAAAGCATCATCCAATAGCTGACACCTGTCAGCTTCCGTCATGATCTCATGATTCTCCATGAGCTGAGTTGTCAGAGCGTGCCAGTTGGACGTATTGTAATTGACACGAAAGAAACCCGTCTGATTCGTATTCAGCTTCACCCATTTTGCTTCTAATACATCAGCGTTTGCTGAAAAACAACGGAGAGATCGCAGCACGTACATCATCGCACCCACGTTCACCACACAACAGCGCCGACGTTGGACATTTACAAAGTGTGATGGACTGCTGGTCTGGTTTCAAAAGTGTTTGATTGCCAGAAAGATCGTGGGCTGATTTCCAGGTCAAAGGCACAGGCCATTTCAAGCTGCTTTCCACAGGGTCCACAAAGGCTTCATCTGGGTTGGCGAAGTAGCGCGATTGGCTGATTTCGCCAGTGACACTATCGTAACTGATCAATGGATAGCCAGTTTGCTTGGTCCAGCTGTGCATCAGACGTTTCACATCTTTGCTCTGGAATAAGAACAAAACATGGGCTTTGCTTTGCACCAATAGGCAACAGAGAGAGCAGATGCATATGAAGATGCCTTACCGAGACTTCCCCCAAAACTTCCCAAAGCTGATCAGTATTTGCATTTTTATACGTGTAGCGTTGAATGTACTTCTGAAATGCAAATTTACTCAATTACAGAGCGGCAAAAGACACGTCACCGCATCCCGCGGCGTCGCCAGCGCATGTGCGCGCCTTGTCGCATTCTCACTTTGACTCCTTTCTTGAAAATATCTCGCCCCAAATAAGCCTCCAACATGCGAATCACAGCGCAACCCTGGAAGAGTACAAGTAAGAGCTACAATGAGCTGCTTTTCTTTGGGGCTTCAAGTGTACAGGTAATGTTGAGAATGGGCCATATTGTATGCCAATTTTGTTATGCTATACGTATGTACAGGCGCTACCTTGTTATATGTAATGGAGTCGAAGGCTGCAGTGATATTGTTAGGATGCCATAGGCTGGTGATGACAGGATGCGAGCTCAAGACTCCATCGGAAATCATGACATCGTGCATTCTTCCACTGAGAAAGTTCACATCCTGAGAAAGGTTTGCGATCAATCTATCCAACATACACATACGGTACACATGCAAAGGGTGGAAAATCTTACCCCTTTGAAATCTGTGTTGATATAGTCCATAGCCACGGTGTAACCAATCCAAGTTGCAAATCCTGAAAAGCACCCAATCCCTGCTGCTGCTGGAGAACAAGCACTGCGGCACTGCTCCTACTTCGTCATGGACGGACATGCCAAGCAACTGTACCTTCGTTCAGCCACAGGTCATCCCACCAATCCATCGTTGCAAAGTTTCCAAACCACTGCAACAAACATCACGTCGATTTGTTACAAAAGGTAGGGTAATATAACCATTGCTTGCTTGCTTGCTTTATATTTCCCACTGTTCATGTACGTATCTTATCTACAGTAACAGTACATACTGTAGTGTTTGTTCCGCTCTCACCATGTGGGCCAACTCGTGAGCGACTACGTAGGCGATTCGTTCTTGTCCTTTGGCACTGGTAATCCCGTCAATGTGTAGCAGATTGATCTCTCTGTAGGTGATCAATCCCCAGTTTTCCATTGCGCCAGAGATGAAATCAGGAATGGCAATCATATCTGAAAAATCCTCAAACTTTCGCAGGTACAGAATTTTTGACTGGACTTTTGAACATGGGGCTTGAAACTTATGCACCTACCAGTACAACTATTATTTTGTACGTAGTACATTAAATAAACACACGTTCAAGTGTCCAACCTACTAATCGGTCAGTTTACATATGTACGTACGCAGTTTACCTTACCAAGTTTACTAATGGATCTGTTATAAGGCACTCCGAAGTAATCATCGTAGAAGTCAAGCAACTTAGTCGCCACATCCAAAGCAAATTTGGTCTGCTGATAGCGATCTGGAGCAGCGTAGGTTCTCATCAGCACACCGCCGGATTGAGTCTGATTCTCCAGATATTTGAAATCAGACACCACTACGCAGACCAGGTATGTGGACATTCGTATGGAGGCATTGAAGCTGGTTACTGTCCAACCGTCAGATCGCTTGTAGGATTGCTACATACATAGAATGTTACATATGAGTTAAAGTTGGATCGGAGGGAGACAGCCCATCTACTAACAAATAGGGCTGATGTCTGTGTGTGTGTGATGCGATAAACTCGCTCAGTTTTGCAGCTACAGCGTCCAGTAATGGCTCATTCGAAAGCTTATAACCCCGAGGGCGCCAGGAAGGCCTTCGATTTTTGATCTGATCAGCCGATCACCAATAATCGATCGATAATCGATATTTTAGTACAAAAAGCGCGCAGATTCGCTCACACTCACTCAATTTTGCTGCTACAGCGTCCATCCAGGGCTCTTCAAAGAGCTTATTCCCTCGAGGGCGCCAGGAAGGCCTTCGATTTGTGATATGATCAACCGATCACCAATAATCGATCGATAATCGATATTTTAGTGCAAGAGCTACAGGCTGCAGTTACTTTTCTTCGTCTTCCACATGTCCGGGTGAAATAATCAAACTTTGCAACAGAAAAAGCAAACCGTAGCCCTTCGATTTTTGATCTGATCAGCCGATCACCAATAATCGGTCAATAATCGATATTTTAGTACTAAGAGTACACAGAAACTAAATGACGCATTTTTTCCAGCCAGTGTTTGCAAATGGTCACGCCCGAAAGTGCAGTGCACATGAGACTAAGCGGGAGATGTGCCAAAGGGTTGCCAGGTCTGCAAAAGGGCTGCCAGATTGCTAATGCGCAAAAAAGGGTGCCAGATCTGCGATGCGATAGGGTTGCCAACTCTGTGAAAGGGTTGCCAGATGTGCAACTTTTTGCCAACTGTCCAAAATGGTTTGCCACAGTAGATACATAAATAATTTTCCATATCTACAGTACACAACAGGGTCGCCAGATCTGCAAAAGGGTTGCCAAATTTGCAAAAGGTTTTACTGCGAAGCTGTAACGGGCCACTGGTGATATCAAATCCATCAAATACTTTATGATACTGACTAACCTTCTCTGGCATATTAGAGAGCACAGTGTGATAGGTTGTGGCATTGTGAACGACAGAAACGGAGTAGTTGGCTTTCTTGTTGGGCTCGTCGAAACAGGGGAACGCCTTTCTGGCATCCGTCGGTTCAAATTTCGTTGCCACCAACATACTGAATACGAAATTTCGATTAGTAGCTCTACTATTATACTGGTGCTTTGATAAAAGATGGTGAGATTTTGCCGACTTTGGTTGGTTACGGATATGGAGCTCAGCTCACCTGGTCTCATTCGTGTCAGCGTTGGTGTACACACTTCTGTATAAGCCAACCAGTCCATGCAGCCATCCTCGATATTGAATATCCAGCACATATAGGGTGTTCTTTGTCAGTTCTCTTTTGGTGCGCACAACCCAAAACTCATTTGGCTTGTACTCGAAAGCGTCATCTATTGCTACATCTTCCAGGGTGATGTGCTGGCGAAGTGCAGTGCGCATTACAGTGATGTTTTTGATATGCAAATATATGACGTCAGTTGGTTCCCCTATTGAGATCGTGATGGAGACATTGCCATCGAAATAATTGTCTTCGATAAATGGCTGCAAAATGATGGCATAGTGCTCAGGAAGAGTTGTATTGGACAGTCGAAAGTTGTGCCATGGCTCAGCGAATCGTCCAGCTGAGGAACTACTGCTATTGCTGCTAATAGCGAAACCGATGACAATGACTAGAACAATGATGAGCAATGCTAGAGCCAAGGTGGCAAGAATTACTGCGGTTTTTCTCTTGTCGCATTGCTTGCGGAAACTTGTAACGCTGGCTCCTGAATGAGTTTCATTCAGTTCCATGTTGTCGCCTCCGAAGCTGGACTGAAAGAAGGCTTTCAGCTTATGCCACATTATGGTCCGAATAAATTTTTATTACAATTTTTCTGTTTACACACCAGTGTATTGCAGGGAAATACGCAAAATTCAGTCTCAAGAGAGCCAAAGTAATCACATGAGTTGGATGTACAGCACGGTTTTGTTGTGAATTATAAGATCACTTGTTACTCAGTGAAGTGTGAACAAGTGGCTTTGGAAAGAAACAAACAAATTCTCGAGGACAGTTGTGCGCACTGGTCTTATGTTGCCACGCGACTGTACGTTGTGGAAGTCGACTTCTAAGAAGATTGTCGACAAAAACTTGGTCACTCGAAAAGAAGACGCGTAAATGATCAGGTTATCTACGAAAACCCTGACTCGTTCTGTCTCACTTCGAACGTACGTACGTACAAGTATAGTTAGGTTAGGTACCTCACCTACTACGTACAAGACGATATACGTACGACTTATTGACATTTGCCAAAGATGCGCAGGCACAAGAAAAAACTGGTCGTTCCAACTAACAAACAGATAAATACAAACACCATTACGATGTCATCGAACCCATGATCCCATCATTATCATTGCCAATGTTTCCCAAATGATAAGATGATAGCAAAGCAATGAACAATGATTGCCGATAGCGGCTGAGTGTGAGTGTAGGCAGTGGATACGGTAGCATACTTAAAGGTAAAAAACGAAGAAAACTTTACCTCTGGATTTCATGTTTTTAACGATATGGCGAAAGTGTATGTATGTAAGTATGTACATAGCGTACTTTGCGGTTAATGGGGTCTTCAGTCGTTAAAATTGCCCGCCGAAACCCCATTACCTTGCGGTGGCTGATGAGCTACATACTGTATGTACTTTACATGGTGGAGCTTTATGCTTTTCTGTTTTATGGCAGAAATGAGTAATTGAGTAATCGGCGAACTTCTGCGCACGGAAAATGACTCAATGTCCGATCGAATACTATATTTTAATGCATGTACATAATGTTGGACAATTCCTACTGCTCCAACTGCGGGTGACATCGAAACGCAAAGTATATTGTACCGTACGTACAGTACGTACAGTGCGTACTGTGTGTACTGCACTGTAGTGGGGAGCTGACAAGTTCTCAAGTCCGATTTTGCAATGAAGTTTGATTGTTCACATATTTTCAAGTTACCTTTCCTGTAAATATGACGGACGTCTTCCTCAATTGCGCAGCGCAAAAAACTGCCAACAGTTGCGTCCCTTACCATCTCCCTCAGTGAAAATTTGTGGGTGGTGTGTACGAAAGGGGGTGGTCGCCTACCCAAATACAGGTACGTACAAACGGCCCCATTGATTGTTGCGGAATATTGCAAGACGGTCTTCGATTGGACAGGGAGATGCCATTGTATACAGCAATTACACCCGCGGGCTGCTACATGGGCATAGGCCAAGCAAGACGTTGGAGTTGATGAGGTGTGCGCCAACTCAAATATTATTGCGCCAGTCAAGGAATGCAATTGTCGCCCTTTTCGACCGACTCCAGTCGTCGCCGCCGCTACCGCCTCCTACTGTGAACACGATGGAAAGTTATGTATGTACTACACTAACCTGTACTGCACTACAGACCTGTAAACAGAGTATAGGTCTGGTATTACGTACCGTCCGCGTCCGTTTGTCTGTTAGAACGTATGTACAAATTTTAGAGTTATTGCCCAATACGCAATATCCATAACTACGGGGTACTGTAGGAATATACACAATCTTGATTGAGTGCATTACATTTACGCACTAGGTATGTAAGTATATCTCCGTCGATACGCCCATTGCATTGCAGGCGCGGGCGGACGGACCCCTGCGTCCGTCGTTTTCCCGCTCAAAACTTCTTCCGGAAAAAATTGTCAGTCTATGCATGAATTGAAAATAAAGTTCGGCAAAGATGTATGTAAATAAATGAATAAAGAAAATTGCTTGAGTGTCCGAGTGAAATATTATGTGAATTGGAGTGCCCTTTCCCTTTCGGACGTGTACGGGCAGTAAATGTACTATGTTGTCTTGAGTTTGACTCCATTCAATGTGAAAGCACTTGCCTCTCTTTGTTTTCTCAGTCGTAACTTCACACCGTACTCTTAGGCAAAAGTCTACAGCGGTGACCAAATCCGCTGTTTTTCATGGTCGCCATGGATGCTATGCTCACCTCACCGAAGATAGCTTACAGCTGAGATAAAGATGGCCTTCGTCAGCATTATTGCCCGAATCGGTATGTACATAGGTACGTACGTTATTAGATGATGTGATGAACAATAAAGCTGCCACATAAATACGAGTTCATAATGTACGTACAATATGTACACTAAGGAAAACACTTTTTCTATAATTGTTGCAGCATTCCTATTCCTACTAGCATGTGGCAGTTGGGTTATTGCCATGGATCAGAGGGTTCAAGAGGTGCTTGGTGGTGAAGTCGAAACAAGACCGCATGACAATCGAAGTAAGCTGTGGATCATCAATTGGCAAGATACTGTAATGTTTTGTGTCTTGCCGTTTCGTGTATGCCCGTGCCCCTCGTATATAGCTCCCCCTTAAAACAGCGTTTTTGACGTGTTTCTATCCATAGGAGTTGACGGTGCATCATTTGGGACAGTTTGGGAATACTTTGGTTTTTCACCCCTCTTAACCACCTCAGCAGACATGGTCAGTCATGGTCAAAAATGATAATATTTGCGCAAGAGCGGCCTGTTTTAGACCACTTTATCTTGAAAAAAGGCAAAAATAAGCCATAAAACCAAGTTTAGGGGGTCAAACAACCTTACTAATGCAAACCCCCCCCCCCCCCCCCTTTGTATAGCCCCTCTCGAATATTGCCCTTCTAAGCGGGGCTTACCGATCATAAAACCCTTGGGGCTATACACGAAACATTACAGTAGTTTGTGTCCAGTATCGTTCTACCGACTTGCTGCTTGCATTAATTTTATAAGTGCCGCGTGCTCTGTTTCAGAATTCACAAAGTTTCTTCGCTTTGGCAAAATTGTGCAGAACAATACCGTGCTGAATTGTCCAGGAAGGGTTCTTGTAGCGCGAAACACGTGCTGCTGGGGAAACGGGTATTACGGGTCACAAAGCGATCATCTCCAGCTGGACACTCGATGGTCAGTTGCATCTGGACCTGTGGAGGCAAAGAAGACAAGACAATTGTTCGGTGTCGACAACTACTCTCCACTTGGTCCGTTTGTGTCTGGCCAAAATTATCACAACATTTTTAAAATAGCCATTTATGGAAGGCTACACACATAAGAGAAGGTACATACGTACACGTACTCGTGCTATTGGTGATTATTATTGCTTTCAGGGAACAAATTTTTCCTCCTGCAGCACTCTGGAGATGACGCTTCCGCCTCCGTCCTCGTGTCTTGTCCCTTCTTTTCCCGAAGAGAAGAGATTCGAGTCGAAATAAAGTGAGGAACTGTCGGATTGCTTACGCCACGGCTAGTCATAGTCATTACATTTTTAATGCCACTGGTGAGCCGTTGCTTTGTCGTGTGGGGCAGGTATTTGCTGTCATCCAATTCTACACGAATGCACGTGTGTCTGGCGGATTTCTTCCATGGAAAGTTTCTGTATCCTCGCAACTGCAAACGTGTCCCACCGCAGCAGAATAGTGCCGTACCCTACGTAACGACATTACCAGCTGCGGATAAGTTTGTCAGTGTAAGCTGAGTGTACTGTATATGTGCGTATGTACGTACACAATAGGCCATTGAGCATTCCGTTATCCGTTGTGTTTGTATGCCTCTGCCCAGGTCCTAATCAAAGTTCAAAATTTGACAAAGAACGAAATGGTGATCATTGACAGCATGAAAGTGAAATTTCAAAAAGAAAGTAAGATAAACTAAGTAATTGCGACACATTTTCTCGTCTTGCTATGTTATTTTGGAGAATTGTCTGGCTTTACTGTTTCAGACTGGAACCCATTTGATCCAACAGCCGTGTCCAAAAAGTTGGTTCTGAATGATAGAGAGACGTCTTTCTTCATTGAGAAAGAGCCGAGTTTGTCGCAGTCGTCATGGCATCCCTTCGGAAAAGAGCTGACCCCCGTTTTTCTCGATGACGAAAGTGATACGCAGCAAACAACAGATCACGCAGAATGGAATCCTCCATCTACGGATACTGCAGACGATGGTTGGTAGCAGCATGCCAGTGTATCGTGAAAATATTATGTAATAGGTACCTAACTGTTCTGCCAGGGTTTTTCAGCTTTTTGGGCCGACGTAGAGCGCTCGAGGCAGCCGTCGACATGGAATCCATTTGAAACAAATCCAGCGAAAGATGAAGGTAATTTACTTCCGCTTTCACTTTGGATCGATGGATAATAAAGCTAAGAGCTGCTGTGCAAATTACGCCAATGCAGACGCAGAAGTGACCTCATTGGAGACAAGCACTGAACCTGGCACAACATTCGACGCCCTTGTCAAGGGAATTTCTGTGACAAAGAAGTCAGGGCCTACTTGGCAATATCGTCCAACAGCAGCGAAACCGATTCCACCACCCTCAATGTCAATACCGGCGGACGAAGGCCTCACTGATGAGTTCGGATTCTATCCAGGGCCTGGAAGGCCAGCACTAATGGCCAACATGCCCGGTGTCAACGTTGTGCCAAGTAAGCTTCAGAACCTACGACACGATTTCATATCTGTATAATGTGAGTCGCCGTGGTGTTTGATCGGTGACATGAAAAATTTGTCTGGGGTTTTTTTTCCTCCGTGGAGTGCTAACTTCGGCCTTAAACCCGGGTTAGCCCCATAGGAAAAAACTTTGTCCAAAAGTTTGAGCTTTAATAACTTCCTTGATAGAAGGACTACATGGCTGAAATTTCACCTGCATAAACTTTGAAGCCTTAGCTACAAACTACAAAAGAGCGTACTGAAATCAAACGCTCCGCTGATGAATGAGAGGCACAAACATCCGGTGAGTTTATTATGGGACACTCTGTACATTCTAGGCACCAACGAGGTGGAGAGAATTTTTGCCGAACTGGAGCCTTTCGTTGACGATACTGGAGCTCCACTTGATTTTGACGATTTTGTCAAGAGAATAGAAGAATCCAGCGATAACGACACTCATTCTGCAGACAGTATTCTAATAAATTTTTTGTTGGTATGTCAACGGAAGTGGATGTGCAACAGTGTCTAATGACGCTGATGGCTGATGTTGCAGGCAGAAATCGTCTGGACAAGTATGAAGCACCTGGCCTATTTGATGGGAGCGTCAAGTTGTCAAAATTTCAGAGCGGTATCAACAAACATATTTTCGCTTTTGGAGCTGCGCTCAGGACTATAGGCTATCACTATATAGTAACCAGTGGAGAAGTGCTCCTAAGGAGCACGAAAGAAGTGAGCGAGAGGCTCACTAGCCTGCAGATGCTTATGGGGTTGACGGCGCAGAAACCAGAAGGTTCCAACCGCCCATTACTGCTGAAACTTGCTACCCCTCTGAGTTGACAGCCTCTCGCACAATCTGCTGCCGTCCGAATGGTGCGGGCATACTTTTGCCCATTCCCAATCATGGCAAACAAAACTCTTCAATGACCTTTGTTGCCTCTTGCCTGCTTCTTCACGCCCATGCCCGACCGATTTTGTGAGAAAAATTGTGCATATGTTTTGTTTATTCTTTTCCCCCTGTGCCTTCGCATGTAGTCAATCCCCATTCAATAATGGCTTCCAATTTGACCAGCCGGTTCCACCGTTTCTTGCCAAATAGAAGGGGGGGGGTCCCCCTGGGTTCGGTTTTCCATTTAAAAAATCGGGCTTTGGAATCAGAAGCTATCACTTGCTGTTGTTCAGGATAAACAGGAAAAGCGATAAGACCTGAAATCTTTACTGGTATGTAAGTAAGTGTATGCATGTTCTACTTTTGAGGAAACATCACATTTTTTTGTCTTTGAACTATGCTCAAGGATTTTTGTTGCACCATATTATGTACCAGCATGTACATGTTTACGTACATACATATAATATATGGTTTTGGTCCTGCGTTTTGCATGCGATCAGGCATACAGAAGCAGGCGAGAGGCAACAAAGGTCATTGAAGAGTTTTGTTTGCCATGATTGGGAATGGGCAAAAGTATGCCCGCACCATTCGGACGGCAGCAGATTGTGCGAGAGGCTGTCAACTCAGAGGGGTAGCAAGTTTCAGCAGTAATGGGCGGTTGGAACCTTCTGGTTTCTGCGCCGTCAACCCCATAAGCATCTGCAGGCTAGTGAGCCTCTCGCTCACTTCTTTCGTGCTCCTTAGGAGCACTTCTCCACTGGTTCCTGCCACGTCTACTTGAAATGTGAGAAGTATATAGGATACAGCACGTAAAAATTGTTCCCAGTCGATTTAAATACATGCATACAAATCTTTTAAGAAACTGAAGCTCGAGTTGACGAGATGTGCTAGCGGAACCTTGAGATACATTTTACGTACATTAGGGATATACAGGCTGTTTCATTTGTTATGTCACCTCAAAACGTGAGACTTCTGCTTTACGAAGGGAATTCAACCAAATTTTTTTATTTGAATCCTGAAAATTTAGGAAACAAGCATGCAAAATTTCATTAACGTACTTGCACTATGTGCCTTTCGGTCTATTTTTCGTCCCCCCTCCATCCCCTGTGCATAGCCCCATATGTACAGTACAGTACCTGAACCTACCTATGTAAGCTGGTCATATGGTACCAATAGCCACTCCCACACCAAGCTAAGATGCCTGTAAGCCTGCTTGGGGGTGTATTGTACTAGAATACCCCTGTTTTGACCTCAATTATGCCCTAAAACACGTGCTTTTGACCTAAAAATATGCCTCTGCGCACCTCTCAAAAACAAGAAATGCCCCATGCATAACCCTCCCCCCCCCCCCCCCCCATGCCATAACCCCCCCCCCCCCCCCTATGCATAACCCCATATGGGACCTCTCAATTTTTGCATACCCCTATCCATATGGGACCTCTCAATTTTTGCATACCCCCATGGGGCTATGCACCGGTAAATACGGTATACTAGAAGTAGTGCCTGTAAATATGAATAGGTATACTACCAACGAGTTTGAGGCTGTACATACACTCACACGCACTGCGTAGCTGTAACTCATTGACATACTACATTAGTGCTGCTTGCATACAGTAAGTTTGGGATCCGCTATCCATTGTGTGTTTTTTCGTTCTGCTTTTTCGGCGCATTGAAGTGCCTCCTTGAGCAGCAGCAGCAGGGTTGAGGGAAAGAGTGCGGCAATAAATTGAAGGGTCGCAGGCAATAGAATGTGTTTATGACGCTGAGAACTTTTGTGTATTTATTTATTTTCTATATCCTCCGCGTGCTGTAGTGCGCTGGAAGCTGGCTCCGTTTTTTTAAAGGGGGCTTATCGAAAATTGCACAGGGACCGGGTCTGGAAAGCTGCTATTTTATGCTAGGTGTGTATCAACGAGCGAAACGTTGCATTGGGTGCTGCAGTATGTACACGGATAGTTGGGACCGGATTTATGGGCTGAAGGGGGGTCGGGCTTCAGCTATTTCTCATTCACCGCAAACTCATTAGTATGCGCCACAGTTGATGATAACCCATCAACACGTGAACTTCCTTCATGTTACGAAATGGCACAGCCTATCACATTACTTGAGTAGTGATCATGTTCATGTAAACGTAGTACATATGTAGTACGTTCGGACGGACAGTACAGGCTGCACACGTTTGCTGCTGTGTGTTTTGCACATTTTACTTTTGTCTGTGTTTCAGGACGTTTTCACTGTTGGGGGCTGTGCTGTGTTTCTTCATTATGTTCGCCACTTACTGGTATTATGCCTTGGTCTCCTGCGCTCTCTGCCTTATCATCTACAAATATGTGGAATACAAAGGGTATTAAACTATTTCCAGCACTAAACTAGCGTGCGTACATACGTACACAATAACAAGACAAAGCATTGAAGCACTCACGCCTTTCCTGATCGACAATTAGGTAAAAAGAAATGTTCATTGATTTGATAGTGCAAAAAAGGAGTGGGGAGACGGGATGCGCGGTTTGGCACTTACGACAGCTCAATTCAGTCTGATGAAGTTGGAAGATAAGGATCCTCATCCGAAGAATTGGAGGTGCTGCTGCTTTGAGGATTATATGTTCTTTCTGCGCTATTTGCATTTCTCGTGTACGCTTGTGATTTGTCAATACCTTTTGCAGACCTCAAATTCTGGTGTTGATGAAGTTCACTGATGGGGAGATGACGCCGAAGCATCGGAAACTGATCGATTTGTCCAGTCAACTGAAGGCGGGTAGAGGCCTCACCATGTTGGCCACGCTCATACAGGGCGATCCGAATAATTTGGATCTTCGCCAGAAAGCTGCTGCAGTGAAAGAAGTGAGTGATATGTAGTAGGCTGCCTTCTGTTCTGCACTTGTACATGCAGGGCATCTGGGAAAGTCTTCCCCGATTTTTTTCACATGCACACTCTTTTTTTCACACGCACACTCCGGTCAGTTTTTGCGTGGATACTTGCAGAAGTTGAGAGCGGATATGGAGGCGTCAAGACTGAAAGGCTTTGCGAAGGCCATCGTATACGATGAGAATCAGCTGGCCAGCAGTGTGAGCACCCTGATACAAAGCGCGGGCATTGGGGGACTGAGGCCGAACACGTTGATGGTGGGATGGCCGAGTGGATGGAGAGCCGGAGCCGAACATCAGGATTCGGAGTACTGGGATTTCCTCGGTATGTTCAATGTGTATTCATACTAACGATTACTTACGGTTGTCTCATTTGTAAGTTAACCGAGGGTGAGAATTTGAGGGTACTGAAGTTCACGCCAGAGATGTACACAGGGTGTCTCACGTAGACCTCCCTAACGATCCAGTCATCTTCCGTATGACAATAGATACAAGCTCAAATATTGTCCCCAGAAACCCAAGAATATGCCATAATTTTTGACAAAATTTGAGCCAGATAGGTCAATTAGGATTATGAAATTACGAGCTTGCAAATTTGCGACCACGTTTATCAACATTTTGAAAGCAGTGGTGCCACCATTGATCTCGACAGCCTCTTGATGGCTGTTAGGTTGACGTTGACGTTGATTGATGACGTTCAGCCATTGCTGCTCCGCCATGTTGGATGAGCTGCTTGACCATCCTGAGCAGAAGATTTTTAATCTCAAAATCATGCTCATTGCAGAAAATGACAAAAATAGGGTCTAACATTTCCAAGCCTGTAGTTTCGTTCGCTGCGGGCCTATGGTATGCCTGGCCTAAAGTATGGTATATTCTTGGGTTTCTGGGGATAAAATTTGAGCTTGATATCTACTGTAATCCAGAAGTTATAATGCTGGATCGTTAGGGAGGTCTACGTGAGACACCCTGTATGAATGGGCCTTGAAAATAGAATAGTGCTCTTACTTTGGCGCCGCGGACCGTAGTACATTTATGCGCAAGAAGAGCTACTGTTTTATCTTATCTTGAGACGTCCATTGTGCAATTGTAGACAAGGTGTATCGAGCGTCGGCGCTGGACATGTGTTTGATCATCCCGAAAGGCATAGAGAGCTTTCCGTCCAATGAGGAGAGGCTGGAGGGCTTCGTGGATATCTGGTGGATTCTGCACGACGGTGGCCTACTTATCCTCCTCTCCTTCCTCCTCAACCACCACAAGGTTATCGCTCAAATCATATATACGATGAAGAAGAGCAGTTGGAAACTTGCGCTCGAAAGGCTACAGTCAAACATGCTGAATCGATCCCACCCCCATGTCTCGACGCAATTTTGCCTCCTCGCAGAGAAATCCCACTTGTAAAGGGCGTTTCGCAATAAATGGCGCGAAAACGTTGTGAAATACGCTTTACAAGTGGGGTTTCTCTGCGAGGAGGCAAAATCGCGTCGAGACATGGGGGTGGGATCGATTCAGCATGTAAAACTGCATATGTTCACCGAAAGAAATTTGAAAAATCGATGCTGGCCTTTACACTATGGGCAAATCTTTTCCGCATCCGCTCTTTAAGTGTTTTGAATGTGGCCTGCCGTCTGTAGGTGTGGCGTTCGTGCAAGTTGCGGCTGTTCGCCGTAGCACAGGAGTCGGACAACAGTATACAGATGCGGAAGGACCTGGAGCACTGGCTCTATCAACACCGAGTCTCCGCCACTGTTCACGTGGTGGAGTTCAGTCAGCCGGCCATCTCCGCTTACGCTTACGAGCGCACGCTCGGCATGGAAGCCCGGAGTCGCCTGCTTCGGGAACTTCAGCTGTCGGAAAAGGAGAAACAACAAATCGTAAGTCGTGAGAGTGTTATCGCGTCACAAGTACTGGTTCATGGCGCGTTCACCAGACGTCCGTCACGTCCGTCCGTCAAATCACGGACGGACGTGACGGACGCCTGGTGAACGCGCCATCAATCTGAGCATGGCTTGCACGTCTGCGGGGCTAATGCTTGCTTGATCAAGCCTTGATTTATGAGCTTCTTTGCTTCGCTTTCTGCTAATGACAAAGGGTGGCGGGGGGATGGAAGGTAGCGGTGTTTATGTTGAGGGCCGTCGTCGTATTACTTCTTCGTCCTTTCGCTCTGCTCTTCGTCCAAATGCTGTGAGCTCCGTACGCTTTTTGGTAAGCATGCTTATTGTCTCCGCTGCTACTATACAGTACATGTGTTCCTTTGTTATTTCCTATCGTTGTTTTGGCTCATTCACGTTGGAGAAAAGCACGACGAGCGTACGCCCAGCGTAGTCGGCTGTCCAAACTTTTGTGCATACGCCGAGCCATGGACATGCGACATGCCTGAGCGCATGACTCTCTAATATGTGAATGAGCCTTTAGATGCCAGTGTTGTTTCTCTTGCACGCGCTTGGGCATGGTTGCTCATAGTTTACGTACGCATGCCATCGCATGACGTATCATGTGCGAATTGAATGTGTTAGTTAGTTGGTCCTTGGCTTGAACGCTGCATCTCGTTCAGTTAGCTGAGAATTTACGGTGGGTTTCGCCCATAATTTATGCTTTATACGTAGGCTAGTAAGTAGTTCAGAGCTCTACTAGACGCGGCCGCTTCTCTCTTGATCTGATTAGCCGCTGTCATAATTGGGTTGCGCGAGCGGCTTCTGTGCAACTCCGCAGGGAACCGTAGACGAAATCTCTCAGTCAGTCAGTCATTCAGTGGCGGCGGCGGCGTCTTTACCCATCCGTCTCCTTCGTTCTTCTCTATCTTCCGCTTTGGAATGACGGATTAGTCCAGCGCATGTATTTGGCTGATGTCCTCCTATCAGTGGCCCTGCCCGTTTATCATTCTGTGCTCTATGTGTCTGTACGCTATACAAAAACCTCGACGTTTGACATGGAAGAGAGGGGTGATGTTTTGGCTCATTCACATTGGAGGGAATTGCGCTCGTTGTGGTACACCCGGCGTGTCCGTTCCTGGCTGTCCGTCGTGTCTTTGCATACGCTGAGCCATGAACGACATGAACGTACGCCAAGGGTGCGCTTAGCGCCTGTGTCTCCAAAGTGAATGGACTTTATTGCAGTGGTTGGATGCAGTGAACTCGCATGTTTGATGTTTCAGCCTGGCTTGGTAGTGGAGAAGCATCGCGGCTCGTCGGTGTGCGGTCCGTTGCCGCACGGAATGCTGGGTCTGTCGGATACGGACGCAGAGACGACTTTCGCGACGCCGCCGGCGGAGAGAAAGCGGAGGAAGATGAAGCCGAAGAAGAGCTGTCCGGCTCGACTCAATCCCGACCCCGACTCGTCCGAGGCAGGAGACGTGTCGGATACGAGCGAGCACGTCCGGCCTGGGGAGAACAGCGAAGAAGAGGATGAGGAACGATGGAATCCCCTAGTGTATGTACTATGTGCAGTATGTGTCGGTCTACTGAAAGAAGGCGGATACTTATTTTCTGAAATTGCGGGCCCTCCGCAAGGTCGTAAATCTTCGCGTTCGCTCAGTGGACCCAGTGTACGTGCGTATTGTATGTGTGTATGTATGTACTGAATGTATGCGCGACGACAAAGATGGAACGTGCGTTTGCGTCACGAACATATTTTGCTTGTGCCGTGAGCAGTAGGGATGATGGTGACTGTTTTAGACTGGAGAAGATTCGAAAGAACAATGAGTTTACATTTACACCGCGTCAGTTGCTGGCGCTGCAGAAACAGGAGCAAGAGCAGCAGAAGAAGCAGCAGCAGCAGCAACGGGAGGCTGAGAAGCTGGAAGAAGAGAAGGAGCAGGAGCTGCAAGTGGACGATTTGGATCGGAGCAAGGTGAAGAAGATGCACACGGCGGTGAGATTGAATGTGAAATTGCGCGAAAGCTCGGCGGACGCTGCCCTGGTCATTCTGAATCTGCCTAAACCACCGCAGAACACGGTCGGCCTACACAACTACATGGAATACTTGGAGGTGCTGACGGATCAGCTGGAGAAAGTGCTGCTGGTCAGAGGCAGCGGCGGCGAAGTCATCACCATGTACTCTTGAGCTTCTTCTCAACCCTTGAATTATGCAACACTTTCATTTCAGCGCTCCTTTTTGGTGATGGACTGTGATGTACTATCTGAAAATGTACAGTGTATGTATGTGAATGTAAATGTAGGTAAGTAATGTACGTTGTATGTCTGTATGCATGAACCTAGGTACAGTATGTGGTGATGTACGTTTGTTTGTCATGTAATTTTATTTTTGTCGTGTCATTCTCTGGTCGGGACACGTTATGCGCACATGTGTTACATTGTGATATGGGAAGGCGTGGAGCGAACACTTTCAGTTATAGGAGGGGGTGACCTGAGAACTGTTATTTGTACCATGAATTCGGAAGATTTTTTTTGCTGGAGGGTCATCGAGATAGCGTGGAATTTCGTGTACAATAGTCAGGCACTGAAATTATGTGCTACTTGACTTATGTTAGTTCTGATCATGAGATTTAGAAGATGAACTGCTGGGGTTCTTTTCACCTCAAATCTCTATGATGTGTTTGGCTTGTTCGTCGTGCAATCGTTATGCATGCATACTATGCTTTCTCCAGTTTGATGCGTTGTGTGTGTTGTTATAGTACTATACCTAACCTACGTACTATTGTGGCCGGCAGCTTTACCTTTTGTCAGAGCTTTTTTGAAGATTGTAGCATCAAGGTACTCATGTAGCATTTATAAGTGGACAAATTGGAGATTTAATGAGATTGTTGTGCCTTCGATTGAATTCCCCATGTTCTGTGCAATGCATGCATTTGTGCTGGTTGGTGGATCTGCTGATGACACTACTATGCTTTGTGATTTGTGACAGATGTACGTACGGTATGTATACTACTCTTGTCTTATCTCACAGGTTAGCTTGGATTACTGAGTTCTTCCGGTCCCGGTCATATTGTGTCAGTCTATTCTTTGGCCTTACGGACTTGTGTTGCGTACTGATGTGGCATGCTTTAGGATGTGAAGAGATTGATCCGATTAAAAGTTTAGCGGCCAAGAATTTGGACTTTTTTGTTCGCACAGTGGTTATTTCTCCATTACTTTACTTACTTTTGCTATTGTACATCTCATTTGGCAGAGAACAGCAACATTGTTGGAATCAAGCCTTTCCCTTCCAACTGAACCATGCCGAAGAGGGCAGTACTTGAATTGGATTTGGACGACGAAGAAATTGGTACTGACACAGCTGGAAAATTGAAGATCAACAAAGATTATGCCGACGCTTACGATCAGTGGAGACGCAAAGAAGAGCTGCAAAAATGTGAGTGTCCGTCTGTCCATTACGGGCGTATATGTTTCTCACAGGTGTACAAGCCGGTGAAGAACGAAAATGCGCTTTTAGATAAGGACAGATATGGTGAGCTGAAAGACGACGGTGGTATGAATGATGAAGAGGATGAATCGGATTCTGAAGATGAAGATGAGACTGCGGAGGTAAGTCAAGGCTAATTCACGATGAGGTGAAATGGCTTGCGCCCCTGCCCGTGGCGGTCCCTGCCTTGTTTGCCCAGACAAGGACAGACAGCCGATGTGCGCCCAGCCCAGCGCTTGGCGTCGATGTGAATGCGCCTTCATACATACGCATGCCATTGCAACACCTCAAACCATCTTGTGCCATGCGTACCAACCGCATGAATTGATGTATGAGCCTTGAATAATGTACTGAACAGTGATGAATCTCTTGACCTACAGGAGCTCACAGAAGAAGCAGAGAAAGATTTTCTGGTCGCTCTTTCATCCATCAAAAGTCGTGATGCTCGCATCTACAAGAACGACTTTGTGCTCTTTCGCAGTTCCGGGCTAAGCAAGGCTGAAAGTGCTGCAACTTCATCATCTACCACAGACAAAGAAGGAAGGAAGAAGACAAAGACAGCAGAGAAGAAACCCATGACTTTGCGAGACTACGAACGCAAAGTCATCCTGGAGAAGCAGGGGTAACTGGTAGCAGGAGAATGGTTTCACTTGCGAAAATGTGCTTATGGACTCTTGGTAACTTTTTGTATTTCAGGAAGTACGAAGACGAATCGGATTCTGATGATGGCAATAAGATGGCTTCTCATTTCCAAGAACACCCAGAATCGTACGCTGCGGAACAACGCAAAATAAAAGAAAGGTACGCAGTTGGGTTCTGCATGCACATTTGGTACACACACTTTTGCTTTGCACCTTATGTGAACATTTCCTTTTTTATCTGCTGACTTGTAGTTTCAAAGCAGCGCTAAAAGACTCGGATGAATCGGACGAAAATGAGGAAGAAGACGAAGCAGGCGGAGGTTTGCTGAAGCAACGAATGAAGACTAAGAAAGAGAAGGAGAAGGAAGAGGCGGAATATCTCCAATGGCTAAAGGGATACAAGGAAGGAATGGCCAACGAAGAAGACGAGGAAAGACTGGTAAAGTCGTAATTCACGAGAAACGCACTATACTTACCAACAGCAAGAATCTATGAAAGGAAGGTTCAACAACTCCAGAATTCCTGCCAAAGATCATCCTACTATTCTTGCTATACATGTGCGAAACCCTGGCGCATGGGCAAACGATGAGAAAAGTGATGTGGTTTGCAGAATTTCTTGAAGACTGAATGGAACAAGCCGGATCTGGAGGAAGGGGAGCGATTTCTACGCGATTACATTCTCAATCAACGTTTCAGGGGCGACGGCAACGATGACGAGTACGTACGTTACGTATGCGCACCAGGCTCGTACGTACATACCAAGAATCGATAGTTCCCTTGCTTCGGTGCGACGCCGTACTTCTGTAAAAATTTGTTTGCACAGCATACCAACGTACGGTGAGATTGTGAACGATAGTGGAGCACTGGAAGAGGATGAGTCTGAAGTGGAAAAACAGGAAGAGTTCGAGCGACATTACAATTTTCGCTTTGAAGAGCCTGATCAGGAATTTGTAAGATCTTTTCTTCCTTCACTGTCTTCATGATTCACTGTCTTCATGATTCTAACAGGCATGACATTGGTGGCTGCTTTCAGATCAAGTCATACCCGCGTACCATCGGCGATTCAGTGAGAAGGGAGGAAAAGAAGCGAAGGGAAAAGCGAACTGGCATCAAGGAGCGCAAAGAAAGGGTAGAGTGTCAACCTACGTACGTAGTAGGCAGGCCTAGTATTCAGGGATTCACTGAATGTGAAGGGCTGGGGGATTGACGGACAATTTTTTTCTTGCAGGAGAAGCAGAAGAAACGCGAAGAATTGCGAGAAATGCGCAAACTGCAGGAGCAAGAGACGACGGCGCGCTTGGAACGACTGAGAAAGGAAGCAGACAAGCCCAATCTCAAGCTCACACTGCAAAGTCTGAGCTCCGATTTCGACCCGAAGGAGCACGACAGGCTCATGGCGGTATGTACATACATACGTACGTCGCCAACAGTACATGCGCTTTATTCTGTTGCAAGCGCTGGTTATTGCTGGTCAGTCAGTACAATGGTGTTTCATTACAGGAGTGCTTCAACGAAGACTATTACGACGAAGTGGGAGGTGGAGAGGAGGAAGAGAAGCCTACCTTTGAAGATTCGGACCCAGAAGACGACAAGATGGACTGGGACGAATGGACGCCTCAACCCACCGCATCCACTTCTGCAGCTGACACCTTCCAAGTTCGCTGCCATGCCCATGCCAATGTGCATATTGTATATGTGTACAGGTTACCCAGGGGAAGTAGTATGTCTATGTAATACTTTGAAGGTGGAAGAGGACGAAGAAGAGAGAGGCGGTGGCAAGAAACGAAGAAAGCGGTCCAAACTTGCAGACGCACTCAGGCGTAGAAAGCCAAACTTTGATCCCTCAGGTACCC
>JASAMW010004362.1:0-12186 GCA_030247985.1 Epsilonema sp. ZAB3_2 | reverse complement strand
ATCCGCCTCTTGGCTCGGGAGTTATGAGCAAATGTGTGTTTTCATTTCCGTCACTCCTATTTACACATGACTAAGTAAGGTGGGACGCGGCGGAGCTTCGTTCGTGAGCCTCTCGAGGTTCCGCTATCGCGTCTACCTTGATGTATGCATCGGGACATTTTATGTTTCGCAAAATATGGCAAGGTCGTGTGCCTTTAGGGGGCTTATGCATGGATTGGAGAGCGGAAAGGCAAGATCACTACATCTGTATGCGCCGATGGGTGGTAAATAAAATAGATCCGGTGTTGGAGAGGGGTTAAAAAGGTCGCTATCTGTTTTGCACCCACGCGTCACCATTCGCGCCAGTTGCAAGTTAGCTACTATATAAGTTTGATGCAGTCGGTCAAAGCCCATTCTTTCACACAACCGAACGTTCACTTTGACTTCTTCTTATTTTCTTGTTCACCCATCCGAATCGGAAGTATGAGCTCTCGACTTCTATTGGCGTTGCTCGTCTGCAACCTTCTGGTCTACGTGTCATGTGGGGGCTTCATTGGTATGTAAAGTGCAGTATATTCTAGAGTCATACTTCGGCCAAGACTACATAAGGGAGAGAGACTATGCCAGCTAGTATTGGCTTCGTGTTCCATGCTACGGCCGTTTTGGTCCCAATCGGGGGCCCGGGCCCCCGATCGGGGGCCCCTATAAAATGCATGCAAAGTTGAGATGCCTTTCTTTTTTCCTTCTCGAACTTTCTCTTCGTTTCTTTTTTTCTTTCTTTTTTTCACAGACGGGGTCCCGATCGGGGGCGGGCCCCAGATTGGGGGCCTCTTTCTCTATTTTACGTCGATCTACGGGGGCCCCCGATCGGGGGCCCGGGCCCCCGATTGGGACCAAAACGGCCGTAGCATGGAACACGACGTCTATACTAGCTGGCTTAGTCTCTCTTCCCTTATGTAGTCTTGCTTCGGCCCCCACGCGAGAAAGAAAACACGACGTGCGCACGTGGTCAAAACTTGGAAATATTGATTTTGGAAATGAAACGACAACAACAAAAACGTTGAAGCCGTTTTGCTTTGCTCGGCGCGTGGGGGCCGAACCACGACTTTTTACAGCGTAGGGCGCTTTACAATGTACAAAGGTCATTTATCGGCACATCCACTGAGGCCACCTTTGATATAGGCCTATAATACCAAAAATATATAAATCCCTCTATACAGGGATTATATATTTTTGATAATACAGATATAAAAATACTAAAATTCAAAGTCGACTAATTTACTCAGGTTATATTCGATATCGGTTACATACTCCAAACTTTACACTACTTATACGAAACCGAAAATTTGGAACTTCGTCGCTAGCTGCTGAAAAGTACAGCCGCCTGCATTTTTGCCATTCTTTGCTTTTAGAAGGACCGGATCGGATCGGATCGGATCATTGGAAGGAAACGGGGGAGGGAGAGTATAAACTAGGAGCTGCAGCTTCTGAGGAACAACGGGCTGCCGCAAAAGACCTCCTCTGTAAGCTGTGCCCGAAAGATAAACCTATCTTAGACAAGATATGCCAAGCTTTGTGTGGTATTCTGTGAAGTTTGGACATGCGTACAGAAAGAACAAGATGAGATGAAACTGTGTGATTCATTGCTAGTGATATTAATTTGATGCACAGCCTAAAAAGATTGTGTAATCAAGCTTGATCGGCATACTAAAAAAAACAAAGCATTGAAAGCAAAATATGATAAACACCAAACAATCAGACGTCAGAAAGGCTGTACTGTACGTACTAACGTACGCGTTACGTACATAGATTATAATATGTAGGTAGTACGTAGGTACACGTACACAACACAAGCAAAGTCTAATTCTAATGGCACAAACATACGTAATGCACTGACGAATTTAGGTACACGTCTACATAAAATAGGTACACCATGTACGAACACCCCAACACGTGTATTACTAGTACGTAAACGTGTCAATCAGTTCAGTATGCGTACTGTTCGTTTCGTACGTACACTATACATACTTCGCTATCCATCGTCAATCATTCGTGATTCGTCCTCGATGGCTGTGTTTTACATTTTGCAAAATTTCTGCTAAAAGTCACGACTTGCTTGAAGAGCTGATCTGCATGTGAGTACACGTGGACCAATCGACATGGACATGGTCTGGAGCCACGGACGCTTTTCAGCCTCGGAATGAGAACAGGAGGTCTTCACTGGAACTGCTTGTGAAGTACTAGGCACAGTACTAAAGTAATACCAAAAATAAATAATCCCTGGTGTATAGAGAAGAATGGCCTATGTAGTGAAAAGAAACGAAGCAATCCCTGCCTGACTCGTTTTGAGGTCAAAAAAAATTGTAGGCTACATCCTATTTATTGGATATCCTATTTATAGAACATTACGAAACCTGTTAATAGAGCATAAAATGTTCTATAAATAGGATATTTACTCGTCCACGCCCCAGGCCACGAATGTCCTCAGCTGTGAGGCTGTCCATGCCCAATACAGTACGGATCAGCAGGGTTTATCACACACTAGAAATATCTCAGGATCTAGCCAACGTAGCGCAAAGCGGTTAAAAATCTCTCTATAAGTTTCAGCGGGATTGAAAATAAAAAAACCGCATGCGTCTACGTGCCCTCTTTGTCGAGAAATCGCCAATTTCCTTAAGTACTAAAAATGTACAATTTTTCCGATTATTCAACATAAATGAACAAGCCGCAAAAATTTTTTCATTAAAACTAGCCTGTCCTATGTAAAATTTGGCGTAGATTTCAATAATAGTATCGTTGATCCAAAAAATTTAACCCCTACCCAAACATTGTCAAAAATATACAAATTTTGCAAAATTATATACTAGGGGTTAAATTTTTTGAAACACCGATGCTGTTTTTGAAATCTGCATCAAATTTTACATAGGATTATGTAGGCTACTTTTAATGAAAAAGTTTTTGCGGCATTGTTCATTTATGTGGAATAATCGAAAAAGTATACCTTTTTAGTATATTTTCAGTACTTAAGGAAATCGGCGATTTCTCGACACAGAGGGCACGTAGACGCATGCGGTTTTTTTTATTTTCAATCCCGCTGAAACTTATCGAGAGATTTTTAACCGCTTTGCGCTAAGTACGTTGGCTAGATCCCGAGATATTTTTTAGTGTGTGATAAACCCTGCTGATCCGTACAGTAATTTTGTTGCTGTTGCAGCAGTTTATGCGGTTATTTGTAGTTTTGTTTCAAAAGTGATACTGGTGGCGGGAGACCAGCAGACGGACCAGTCTGGTCCGATCCCCTTTAACCCTCCCAATTCATATTAAAAATTCGAAGCACATCCATCCTCCGCACGGTGGGCACGACTGCTTTTAACCCCATCCAGTATTGTCCATCAAATAAAATATATGTAGGCCTAGTAGTTTTGTTCGAAAAATGGATGTATTCTTGAGGCATGTTGTGGTCATAAATGAATGTTTGTTTTGTTACCACATTTTCTGCTTTGTAGCCTACCTACAGTATGTTCCAAATAAGGGGTACATTGTAGCTTCAGGTTCAACAAGTACTAGCTTACACTAGTTCTTATCTGCATTGGGGCTACACACACATAAACACGCCTTTTGGGGCTATGCATGCATTGGAGAGGGGGAAAGGCAAGGGCGCTATGCGCCGATGGGTGGTAAATAAAATAAATCCGGTACTAGTATTGGAGAGGGGTTAAAAAGGTCACTATCTTTTTGCACCCACGCGTCACCAGTCGCGCCAGTTGCAAGTTGTTACTATATAAGTTTGATACAATCGGTCAAAGCCCATTCTTTCACACAACCGAACGTTCACTTTGACTTCTTCTTTTCTTGTTCACCTATCGGAAGCATGAGTTCTCGACTTCTATTGGCGTTGCTCGTCTGCAACCTTCTGGTCTATGTGTCATGTGGGGGCTTCGTTGGAGTAGGTAAAGCGCACGACTTTTTACAGCGTAGGGCGCTTTACAATGTACATAGGTCATTTCGGCATACAGAGGCCACTTTTGATATCAGTCCTACATATGTATGTAATACAGGTAAAATACTAAAATTCAAATCGACCAATTTGCTCAGGTTATCGTTATATTCGATGTCGGTTAAATGTACTCCAAACTTTACAGTATAAAACGAAACCGAAATTTGGAACTTATCGCCGTGGAAAAGTGCAGCCGCCTGCATTTGCTATTCTTGCCTTCAGACGAACCTGGATCGGAAAAGGAAGCGGGGGAGGCAGAGATAGGCGCTGCAGCTTCCGAAGAACAACGAGCTGCCGCGAAGAAAAAATTCGACCTCTGTAAGCTGTGCCCTAAAGATCACTCAGTCAATATCTTTATTCAACAAATACACAAAGCTGTAGCTTCCGAGGAACAACGAGCTGCCGCAAAAGCAAGAGATAACTTCTGCAAGCTTTGCCCTAAAAATCACTCAGTCAATATCTTTATTCAACAAATACGTAAGAACTAAGAACACACCAACTCGTACCAGATAGAAGCAATGCAGACCCCCACACAGAAAGAACAAGATGACCTGTGTGATTCATTGCAAGTGATATTGATTTGATACACAGCCTAAAAAAAGATTGTGTAATCAAGCTTGATCAGCATACTAAAATAAAAAAAACAAAGCATTGAGAGCAAAATGGCTGAATGGCTGCACGTACGTTACGTACATACAGTATAATGTAAGTACGTTCACGTACACGTACAACACAACATAAACACAAGCAAACAATCTAATGGTGCCACTGCCAACATGCATAGGTACGTAATACACTGATGACTACACTACACTCTATGTATATATAAAATAAAATACACCATGTATGTACACGCCAACGTGTATTACGTAAACGTGTCCATCAGTTCCGAGTTTAGTATAGGCCTACGTACTGTAGGTACGTACTCTACTATACTACAGTATCTATAGTCGAACAAGAAATTTCATGAACCGTTGAAATTTTTTCTCAGCCAATAAAAGACGTAGAGCACAGCGGTCAAACTTCCACGGCTAACTTTAGCTCGCCGTTCCAATAAAAAAAACCGTTTGTCTCCAGCTGCTCTCAGTGTCGAGATCTCGCCAAATTCCTTCAGTACTAAAATCGCCCAATTGGGCGTGGACCATTGGGCAATTCTAAACCTCGCAAATGCCCGAAAAATCAAAAATGGCAGAATAAGCGTACGTGACGAAGACGATGAAAATGCGCATCGGGCGTACAGGGTCGTAGGGTGTCGTGGTTTGCGTGGTTTAGCGTCTGCCAAATGGTGACACGATTTCAGTACTGAAGGAATTTGGCGAGATCTCGACACTGAGAGCAGCTGGAGACAAACGGTTTTTTTTATTGGAACGGCGAGCTAAAGTTAGCCGTGGAAGTTTGACCGCTGTGCTCTACGTCTTTTATTGGCTGAGAAAAAATTTCAATGGTTCATGAAATTTCTTGTTCGACTATAGTAGCCCGTAAATCGTCGCACCTTGAACTATTCAATTTTGGCATTGACAGTTTCACGTCTTGATTTTGACGAATTCATCAATTTCAATCAAGGGGAGTAGTGACTATGACATTTTGAATGTTTCATTTTTTACAATTTTGAACTAGTCAAAATTTGAATATCTCATTCTTTTCGTAATGGCGAAATAGTCAACTTTTATGATTTGTCAAAGTTCAAAATTCAAGTTGACACAATCTTCTGTCCGCACTTGACGTCCACGTTTCATAGGTACCGAATGAAACCTTAAAAAAATGAATTCACAAATCACTATAATTGGGAAACCTTCAAAATGAATTGGTCAGAAAAACTGAGAAAACTCCGATGAAGCATTCAAAAAAACTGAGTACTACGACTGTAAAAACAGGTCGAAATAGTCAAAATTGATGGATTGCACTTTGAAGTTTTCAATAAGAAAAATGGACAAAAATGTCCAATGCTACAGTTTACGGGGTAGTAATAAGGTGTACGTAGTATGACAGGTCGATATCCATCATCGATCATTCGTGACTCGTCCTCGTTGGCTGTGTTTTTTCATTTGCAAAATTACTGCTAAGAAGAAAGAAAGTCACCGGTTTGAAGAGCACGCAGCGTGATCTGCATGTGAGGACATGGATGGACATGGACATGGACTTGGACGCTTTTCAGCCTCGGAATGAGAGGAGGTCTTCACTGGAACCGCTTGTGTAGTCGGCGCAGTACTAAAGTAATACGGAGTCGACGACGTTGTTTCAACACTTGTACCTGGCAGGGCTTGTGATAGAATTCAATTCACTCATCCACGCCCCCACAAATTGTGTTGGTGTTTGCAGCAGTTCATTTATGTGGTTATTTCGTTTCAAAAGTGTTACCGCTTACCAGTGGCGGGGGACCAGCAGAACGGACCAGTCTGGTGCTATTGGCCACAGATGCATGTTAGACGGTACATGTCCAGTCCAGTCCACCTCCGGCATGGCACGACTGCTTTTAACCCCCTTCCAATGCATGTTACAAATTCAAGGCACATTCACTCTTCCACACGACTGCTTCAAACCGAACGTTCACTTTTACTTCTTTCTTATATACATACAATACATGTAGGTGTATTTTTGTTCATCCATCGGAAGCATGAGCTCTCAACTTCTATTGGCGTTGCTCGTCTGCAACCTTCTGGTCTACGTGTCATGTGGGAGCTACTTTGCAAGAGGTAAAGTACCGTATATTCTAGACATCTAGAGTCGTGCTTAAGGTGTACATCCGTACATCACCGTGCCCTGCAGGGTAAATTAGGGACCATCATGGGCACCCATCATGGTGCCTCGTTAGGGATCAATATATTTTTAGCGTGTAATGTTTCATTCTTGTTAGGTTATATTATTTTTGGTTAAACCGTGTATTTCGGGTTTTACGAAACCAAAAATTTGAAAATTGCCATCGTGAAAAGACGATAACCACCTGCATTTTTACCATATTTGCTTTTAGGCAAAGTACCACACATGTTCCCAGGAGCAGCTGCTTACGACCAACGATCTCCATTTTCCCTAAACGCATTCTTCAACACCGTTTTAGACGAGGTGTGCGAATGTGATTGGCATTGCGTGTGTTTGCCTCCTGCTGGGAAGTAGGGTGCACAGAAACAGAAAGAACAAGATAAACTGTGTGATTCATTCTAGTGATAGACACACATACAGCCTAAACAAAATTACAGCCTAAAAACGATCATCAATTTAGAGCACTAAAAAAGCAAAGCATTGAGAGAGAAAATGGTAAACTTTTACATCAAAATGATGTACTACTGTACTGTACTGTACATGTACGTGTATAATGTACGTACACGCACAGTATAAGATGAGATATGTACTAGGATGTACGAGTATGTACACAAGCAATCCAATGGCGATCTATATTTATTGGCGATCTATATCCAATGGCGATCTATTGCGGTCTATATTTTTCACTTTTGACTGCCCTTCAAAAAAGTGAGGATTTTCCATCGAAGTTGAACAAAAATGTTTGCAAAACTTTTGAATGAGACTTTTGCAGCTGTTAGGCAACCGCATTTGAGTCAATTTGTCCCATATTTTTACTTTGTATCGCATTTTGGCAGCAATGAAATCGATCATTATATGGTTGAGCATTTTTTTACGGTAGTTTGCTACAGCATTTTCTGGGCTTGGATCCGGCTTCGGCTCCGGCTCCGGCCGGGGCAATTTTTCAGATCCGGCTCCGGCTCCGGCTCCGGCACTTTGAAAAATGTCGCCCTGTTACGTCACTACCATTGTTTGAACGGGATACGGTCACTTGGTAGCCGGTCACTTCGTTGCGGTCACTTCGTTGCGGCGGTGATCACTTCGTTACGAGAACTTTCGTTGCGGTCACTTCGTTGCGGTTTTTTTCGTTGCGGACATTTCGTTGCGGCCATCCTCTGGTCATTTCGTTGCGAGTACTTTCGTTGCCGTTCATTTCGTTGCAGGCTTAGGCTTAGGCTTAAGCTTAGGTAAATCTCGCAACGAAATGACCAGCAACGAAAGTTCTCGCAACCAAATGACCAGAGGACGGCCGCAACGAAATGTCCGCAACGAAAAAAACCGCAACGAAGTGACCGCAACGAAAGTTCTCGCAACGAAGTGACCGCGGCAACGAAAGGTCCGCAACGAAATGTCCGCAACGAAAAAAACCGCAACGAAGTGACCGCGAACCGTTTGAACGGTGTTATTACCAGTTGCGGTTAGTACCGGCTCGTGATCGCGATAGAATTCACTCGTCCACGCCCCCACAAATTTTGTTGGTGTTGCAGCAGTTTATTTTCCGGTTATTTCGTTTCAAAAGTGTTACTGGTGGCGGGGACCAGCAGATAGACCAGTCTGGTCCGATCTTGGCCACAGATGCAGGTTGCATGCCCTCCTCTGCACGACTGCTTCTAACCCCCTTCCAATGCATGTTACAAAGTCAAGGCACATGCACTCCTTCACGCGGACACGACTGCTTCAACCCCATCCATGATTCAATCCAAACTATGCATGCCCATCAAATAGAATACACGCACATATTTTTTGCTCGAAAAATGAAGGTACAGGGTGTTTCCGTAATACTCTCCTTGTGTCTCTATCTCCACAGCGGAGTGTTATTTTCAAATGCGGTCTTTTACTCTTTTGCAATAAGTACCACGGCTTCAGTGTTTACGCACGCAAAATCTCAACGAGGCAAACAGGAAGCGGTTCCCAATAGTGAAAAACGTAAATTTTTGTGTCCGAAAGTCTGAGTTTTCATACCTTCCTTGGTAGAAGGACTTGCTTGCTTGCTTTTTATTTTCAAAGTGTGGGAAAACCAGGTAAACGCAATTGAACCAGGCAATACGATAGATCGCAATCACCCCAGCGTATTCTTGACCCAGCACCCGTATGTACGTACATGCCTATGTCATCAAAAATGTTGTAAAAATATGACTAAAATAATCGGCGTAGCAAATCAAATCGTATCCGTATGAAAGGCCTAAAACAGTCCGGGTCAGTTGCGCTAATTAACTCTTTTTCTCTTTCTTCTTCGAAATTGCCTTCTTCTACCCTCCGGGTTTTCTCGATTCAGCGGCTCAGCAGGGTCAGACAGCAGAGGAATGCGAAGCTCTCGGCGCTTTGCCTCCTCTTGTAGTGACTCGAAGACGCCGTCTTCTTCGATCCGCCTACGAAATTCGGCTAAACTAGGGGTATGACGCACGAGCACACCATCGCGTTCCTTAAGAAAAAGCTCAGGAGGGAGCAGATTCCAGAGGTCAATGGCAAACTCCAGGGCGGTCTTCGTCGCACGCATTTTTTGGCGTCGGCTTGCTTCTGGAAACTGGGGGCACAGCTGAAGTCGTAGTCGGTGAGAGCTGGGGCGTACCAAACGGTGAATTTGACGCATGGCACGGGGAGGGCCTTGTACACAGGCTAGCACACCGTCAGGCAAATGTCGTTGTCCATGCACGTACTTGAAGAGTGTCAACATTTGCCTCACGAACGCTATCTGGTGAGCGGCTTCCAGTGTAGGCGGTCCAACAGTACATTGTAGCCGTTCTCCCAGTTATTCAGCGATAGTTTTGCTGCGAATTTTTGCACTCGCTCAAGTTGTATCCAATGCTTCCCCAGAGTTGGGCAAACTGCTGGAAAGGCATGAAGCAGGAGAGGAAGCACAGTGGTTTGGTAGAGGTGAGCGAAAACAGATGGACGATGTCGACCTATCATGTCCCACAAAGCTCCCACCGCTCGTTTGCCCTTAACCGCAGTAAGCTCAGCATGTTTTCCATGTTTTCCATACTACATACATGGATGAAATTTTGCCAGCACATTATTTGTAGAAGCCCAAATGTAAAAGAGCGTACTGAAATCAAACGCCCCGTTGAGGAATAGGAATCAGAGGAACACACGTCCAGTAGAGAGTATAATATGAAACACCCTGTAAAATTTTCAGGTCTGTAGGACCACGCGCCACACCATTCGCGGCAGTTGCACGTCAAGTTTGATTCAATCCGTCATAGCCCATTCTTTCACAAAACTGAACGTTCCTTTGACTTCCTTTCATTTATTTCTTGTTCATCCATCGGAAGCATGAGCTCTCGATTTCTATTGGCGTTGCTCGTCTGCAACATTCTGGTCTACGTGTCATGTGCGGGCTTCGTTGCAAGAGGTACCTAAAGCGCAGTATATTCTAGAGTCATGCTTCGCCCCCCCCCCACGCGAAAAGAAAATACGACTTGCGACGTGGTCAAAACTTTGAAATGATTCGCAATGGAAAGACAACAACAAAAACGCGCAGAACACCCTGTTTTGTGCAGAAATGGGCCTTTGTTGCGGCATATCTCATTATCTCACTTCTGATATTCAGCTGATTTTACCTTCTCGACGCATGGGAGCAGAAAACGACGACTTTTTGAAGCGTAGGGCGCTTTGCAATGTGTCCTTTCGGCATATCCCTAACGCCCCTTTTGAAACAAAGGCAAAGCCTACATTTGCACGTATATGTCCCACAGTACATCATTTTTTGATGTAACCGTATACCCCCTCTCACTGGTCTATCTTTTTTTATTGCGCTAATCAAGCTTGATTACATAATCTTTTTTAGGCTGTGTGTATAAATAATAAATACACTAAAATATGTACCACTAGAATGAATCACACAGTTTCATCTTGTTCTGTATACAGGATACCCTACCTCCAGGAGGTACAATACTACACACCGTTTTGCACGTTCTGACCATAGCGGGGCTAGTTTTATGGCACAGCATATCAGAACAATAGAGTTATAGCCAAAATGCAGATCGTTGCTCATCGGCAGCTCCTTCTGGGAACGCGTGTGGTATTTTCAGTTCCTCCTTCGGCTCTCTGTCATCAATATTAGCCCCTTCGTCTAAAAGCGAGAAGGAGTGATGCAGGCGGTTGTATACTTCTCGCGACACAAATTTATGTTTCGTAGAAACCCGAAACACTGGGTATAACTCAACTATAACCAAGAATAATATAACCTACAAGAATGAAACACTAGGCAGAAAGATTGATTCCTAACGTGGCAGGCAGTGACTTAAAATTCACTGGGCCATGGGTGCTCATGATGGTCTTAATTTTTTCGCTACAGGGCATGGTGATGTACGGATGTACTGTACTGTATGTAGGCTTTGCCTTTGTTTCAAAAGGGGCGTTAGGGATATGCCGAAAGGACACATTGCAAAGCGCCCTCCGCTTCAAAAAGTCATTGGTTCGGCCCACGCGTGGGGAGGGTTGAATAGGGGCTGAATATCAGAAGTGAGATAATGAGATATGCCGCAACAAAGGCCCATTTCTGCACAAACAGGGTGTTCTGCGCGTTTTTGTTGTTGTCTTTCATTGCGAATCATTTCAAAGTTTTGACCACGTCGCAAGTCGTATTTTCTTTTCGCGTGGGGGGGGGGGGGGGGGCGAAGCATGACTCTAGAATATACTGCGCTTCAGGTACCCTTGACGAAGCCGGCACATAACACATCGCAACCAGAATGTTGCAGACGAGCAAGCGCAATAAAAATGAGAGCTCATGCTTCCGATGGATGAACAAGAAATAAATGAAAGGAAGTCAAAGGAACGTTCAGTTTTGTGAAAGAATGGGCTATGACGGATTGAATCAAACTTGACGTGCAACTGCCGCGAATGGTGTGGCGCGTGGTCCTACAGACCTGAAAATTTTACGGGTGTTTCATATACTCTCTACTGAAGACATATGTTACTCATTCCTATTCCTCCAGGGCGGTCTTCGTCGCACGCATTTTCGTCACTTATTCTGGAAACTGGGGGCACAGCTGAAGTCGTAGTCGGTGAGAGCTGGGGCGCGCGTACCGAAACGGTGAATTTGACGCGTGGCCGCGGGGAGGGCCTTGTACACAGGCTAGCACACCGTCAGGCAAATGTCATTTATCCATGCACGTACTGGAAGAGTGTGGACATCTTTGCCTCACGAACGCTATCTTGGTGAGCGGCTTCCAGTGTAGGCGGTCCAACAGTACATTGTAGCCGTTCTCCCAGTTATTCAGGCGATAGTTTTGCTGCGATTTTTTTGCACTCTTTTAAGTTGTATCCAATGCTTTCCCAGAGTTGGGCAAACTGCTGGAAAGGCATGAAGCAGGAGAGGAAGCACAGTGGTTTGGTAGAGGTGAGCGAAAACAGATGGACGATGTCGACCTATCATGTCCCACAAAGCTCCCACCACTCATTTGCCTCGCGAT